>JAVTVY010021002.1:0-70414 GCA_036873755.1 Hanleya hanleyi
CAAATCGGTATAATGCTAGTTGGATGATCAACTATTCAGGAATATTTGTTTGAAAAACAATTTTGTTCATATGTCTTACATGAACCAATATATCTTGTATACGTGTACATTATAAAGATAGTTTTCTTGAAAAATAGACTATTTAATTACTGAAACTAATTGTGAGGGCCTTTGATACGTGTACCTACCGGAAGTTCTCTGCACCAATACGCCCCTGGTGGAGCAAGAGAGATAAAACGCTTTCCGAATAGGGCTATAAATAATCACATGAGATAATTACCGGTCCCCTGACTAAGTTACCTAAACTCTTTGTTGTGACATTAGCCGTAGATACGTATAGTGTTAACCGTTAATGTCACCTGTACGACAAGAGAAATTGCAATAGCAACTACTGATGACACAACTGTCGCAATTGCGTCATTAGTGGCCGCCAGCTAATGTCGCAATAGCGACAATAGCGGTTGACTCTGCATGGAGATTCACCTGCTAATGACACAATTGTGCCATTAGCTGGCGACCTGACGACTGTAAATGACATAATTATCGCAAATGCGATAATTGTGTCATTAGTAGCTGCTACGCAGCCGACGACAGTACACGCCATGCCGTATAGAATACAGCAAATTTTATTGCACCATACTCCTGTGTCTGAACGACGAAGATTTTAGGCGCTACCGGGATTCGATCCGGGGTCCCCTTACTCGTCACACCAGCGCGCTACCGTCCCAATCTCAGTAAACTCAGATATATCACGGAATACTGATTTACCATCTTGGTTTACCTAGATTGGTTACCGTCCGAGCAAAAGGGAAATTCCCGCTAGCTGTAAGCTAGTATAAGCACTGGTACGAGTGCCTCCGGTTACACTCCTCCCCGCCTAAATCCTCTCCCCTTCCGACATCAACCCAGGTTCTCTGGTCCAGAGCCCCACCCTCCATGAACCAGTGGTCACGGCACCAATGTAAAGGACGAAGATTTTAGGCGCTACCGAGATTTACTTGCCACTCCAGCGCTCTACCGACTGAGCTGAAGGGAAATTCCCATTAGCTGTAAGCTAGTATAAGCACTGGTACAAGTGCCTCCCGTTACATGTTTACCCACTGTTTTCGCCAGGGTAATTCTTTTGTGTTACTCTAAAAACATACTGTTCTCATTCTGATGTAATATCTTTCTTTATATTAAAGTTAGTTTACCTAATAAATAAGTGGCTTTGAATCCCCCCCCCCCAACACACAAACACACACCAACGCAAACACACACACACGCACAAACACATCTCTGAAGACGAACTCAAACGTAATTATGACTTAATTCCATCTATTAGTTCGAAATTGATATTTGAATATCAAATGCATT
Source organism: Hanleya hanleyi (assembly GCA_036873755.1). Taxonomy (NCBI): domain Eukaryota; kingdom Metazoa; phylum Mollusca; class Polyplacophora; order Lepidopleurida; family Hanleyidae; genus Hanleya; species Hanleya hanleyi. Next base: position 1,357 of record JAVTVY010021002.1, read on the forward strand.
CGTTCCACCACAGAAAAGATACAATGTTGAATATCGAAGCTGAATATTTTCTTCTTCGATGAAGGGTTCATGAGCCCCGAGTATAACAAATGTCCTATAACTCGGCTGATACATGTTTTTCGTTGTAGGCATTTGTGCTATTGCCTTGTTAGCTTCAACTGGCTCCTTCATGTGTCTTTTCCCTGTTCCGGTAAGACGTTCTACTTGTCTGTCTCTAACTAACCAATTAGTGTAAAATAATTATATCTTTCAAACCATATCCTGAATATAGTATCTATTGTTCTTCCATATTATTTCAGGTAAAGTTAGGAAATGATATTTTTGGAGTGAAAGCGAATATATTCTCTTCATACAAGGGCTTATGTATCCTGTCACGTTTGTCAAAGTCAGACGTTCCAGAGCGTCTGCATATAAAGAACTTATACAATATATTCCATTTACATAGACAGACTGGGGAGTTATATCTATCTGTACACTATACGGTTCAATATTATGATTAAGCATGCATATGTGACACAAAGCCCCAATAGACATAATGCTTGATCCTTCCACTGATATTTTCCTCTCAAAATGATGTGCCAAGTGAAAAGAAACCGTGGATTTCAACTGTGACCAAGGCAATATCACAGCTTTGTTGATATTTACATACTTTCACTATTATCTGACTCAAATTAGCTTGAAACTTCATCAATGCCTTTTGGCCGATGCTTTCCATATAAAACGCAAATTCAATTAAGTCTTTGAGGCGCCCCATGCACATGCGTCTGCTGACACCCCCTCGGACAATCGAAAAGTCATTTTGTCGAACGATTTAGGTAATATTGTAATTCATGGTTGTCTGAAACTAGTCTAGGAGTAGATATTTTCTGCGGCCTATATATTCGATAAATTAATGATGGAATTATTCATCGACATTATTATTCTACAACCTCTATACTATGTATGCATCGTCAAAGTTGAAAATAATATTTAAAAAATAATATCCCATTGTTGAAAATTTCAGACTTTTCTCATCTATGGAATTAAAGCCTAGCATATTCCCTCGCCGACATCACGCGCGTGACGTCATTGTTTTGCCTCTGTTCCAAAAATAACGTTATCACTGTTACAGTACTCAGTGCATAGTAAAATATTGTATTTCAAGCCTTTTGAAAATTCCTTTGAGGATACCTGTGAAGCAATTGGTTTCATGCGGAGGACATTTTCACAACGCATTTGCTATATGTTTTAGGTCTATGTTGTAGCGAAAATAATAGTGGGCCCGAAGCATTCCCCCTCCCGCCCTTCTTCATGTGCACCCAAAGGGCTTTGGCTTATTATATTTGAGTTATATTCATTAACTGTTACATTCTAGCTAAATAATATATAGCCCTCACGAGTATGAGGGCTATAGGTCGACCCCAGTCACCTCCAGCGTGGTTTTTAGATAATTTTATTACGAATCACCCACCTCTGAAACTGCCGTACATCTAATCTCTATCCCCTCCTGCGCACTATTTTAAAATCTTGCGCACTATTGTTGTGAATAGTAACGAATATATCGCCGTCTGAATTTTCCAGTCAACAACTTCCACTTTATACGCGCCATGTTCAAACGGCCAGCACACATATAGGCCTACCGTGACGTCACCAACATGGCGCGTAGAGAGTTGAAGTTTTCGACTGGAAAATTCAGACGGCTGGAGGGCTATATATTATTTAGCTATTACATTCATGCCAACTTTGCATCCGCAGGTTACTTTGTCCGGAATTCTTGGTGTCTATGCCTACAGAAGATCTGTTGCTGTAAGTATTCGTGGGGATCTCACAAACGTATCATAATTATCGTGTTGTATTTTTAATTAACACATATACATCTAACGTATATGAACATAATTTATGCATTCCCACTGTCCAGTGAATATTCATCCAGTCATACTCTTCACATATACCGATATATATAATAGCGATAATGAAATTTTACTTGCATATTATTCAAGGACACACACACATGCACGCACACACAAACTGCCTCAAACACACGTACATGTTTCACCTGTTCGTCGGTCGATAATTGTAAGGAAGTAGTAGTGAGACCAGAGTAGTAGACTGGGAGGTATTAAAGATATTAAAACACTCATGTTTTCTCAGCGGTGGAAGCGCTAGCATGAATATTTGAACCCTTTCATTATTTCGAGCGATTGAAGTGCTTTTATGGATATTTCCACCCTACAACATTTACAAGCTGTGGAAACGGCACAATGGATATCTCTTTACAGATCGCTGTTACGCCAATTTGAGTCCTGTGTCCCTTTCCAGGAGGTAGAAGTTGTTGAATGTAGGTGTAATTCTTTCGGAGAGCGGTAGTATCGACAGATTGGATAGCATTACCTTATACCATTTTGGAGCGGTACAAGCGCTAGGATGTCAGCGGTATAGAATGAATATGAGACTATCCATTTGCACAGCGCTATTAATGCCACCCTAAAAATATACATTTTCCTGGAACGGTAGATATGCTGGAATTAAACATGGTTCCAAAACTTTACACATTTGCGTGGAACAAGAGGCAGAAATCATGGAACAGTTGACCCTATTGATTTCCAGAGTGATGAAATCGACAGAACGAAAAGCTAAACCACTTTAGACACAATGCGTTTGCAGTTTAGAGAACGCTAGTTACGCCACTTTCAAACTCAGGATACAATAGTTTTTTTCTTATTGCTGAACGCGACGTTAAATCTAAATCTCTGTCTCTTATATCTCGAGAGCGCTAGTTATGCCACTTCGAACTCTTCATGAGCTGTAGAATCACTAGACCCTTTACCTTATCCGAGCGATAAAAAGTTTTACTTTTTTTCTGAGCGGTAGAATCGCTAGAATGGAAAACTTTTATTTGTTGGAAAAGGAAAAGGACGTAGAATGGAAACCTGTCCTGTTTCAAGAGAGCCAGTCCATTCAAAAATAGACTTTACTCTGAGCGATGCACGTGGTAGAATGGAAAGCCAAGTATCTATTAATTGGAATGGTAAAACCACCCGAATGAGAAACTCGCTTGACTACTCTCTATAAACATCTTCTGACACTATTATGCTAGACCCTGTTGATAGTAGTAGATTTCTCGGAGCGCGTATTGCAAGATGTTGTACTGTATACTTTTCGGTAGCAACCCAAAAGTGGGACTGTCACTTTTGTGCATGAAGTGACAGTTGAACAAAGAAATGCCATCGTGCAAGTTAGCCATATATGAGAGTTTATCAATTATGTAAAACCAAGAAATACTGCATTTGTTTAATAAAATAATGAAATATCAAACACATTCCTTTGTTACCCCGCCTTGACACTGAACTTCATGTACATTCCTCCCTAATCCCGCTTTGAAACTCGGCTAAACCGACTGCATGTACATTCCTCCCTTACTCTGCTTCAATACTCGAGTACACGTACATTCTTCCTTTGCCGGCGTTGACACTCGACTACACGTACATTCCTCCCTAAGCCCGCCTTGACTACTTGTACATTCCTCCCTATCCCCGCTTCGACACTCGATTACACGTACATTCCTCCCCAACCAGGCTTTGATACACGATCATATGCACATTCCGCTTTGACAACCGACAACGTATACATTTCTCCTGAACACGGATTTGTCACTCGATTACATGTACATTCCTCTCTAACACCGGTTTGACATTAGTTTGACACTTGACTACATGTTCATTTCTTCATAAAACCGCTTTAACCCTATCTGGCCTGGGCTTTTTGGGACCTGTCCAGGCCTGGGGGGGGGGGGGGCGAAATGACCCACCTAATTATTTTTCTTACCCCTTGAGCTAGGGGGCTGAAACTTACCACACTATATCCTTGGTATTCCAAGATGGCCGCTTTGATGAGCTCAGAGTGTCGTCATTTTCAAAAACGGCATTTTCGGTCGATTTTTCGGTAAGATTTTCCGAAATTTTCATTTATGCAATTCCTCCGTAAAAACTTAGTAAATTAGTAAATATATTAATGTGATGTGAAATAAAATAGATTTTGCCTACTTTTCATCGCAGAAAAGCGAAAATTTTGAAGAAATATGACGAAAACATCACTTTTCTGGTACCCAACGTGGCCACCATATTGAATTTATCCATGATCCTCTGCTCGGGGGCTATTTTGCCTCCCCCCAGGCCTGGTAGGGTTAATATTTAGACTAGGCGTGCATTGCTCCCTAGCACTCTACAATCTGATAAATATTCTCATCACATGGATTTGATAGCTGACATGACGCGATAGTAGAAGAAACCTAAGCACAGACCTCACTTTGACACTTAACAACACATGCGTTCCTCTCTGCCCCAGCTTTGACGCTCAACTACATGTACGTCCCTGCTGGATACTGGTGTACATTCCTCCTTAACGGGGCTTTGACACTCGACTACATGTGTACATATAAATTCCTCTCCACCACCGCTTGGACACTGGAATACATGTACATTACTCCCAAACACTCTACACTTTGACGGAAAGAAGTTCTCATTACATATTTTTATAGCAGAACTATTTCAAGATTGATCATGATAACCCACATTTGCTCTAAACCCTAACCTGGCACTCGAATACATTCCCCCAACACCGTTTTGACGCATTGTACAATCCTCGGTAACTCCGATTTGACGCTCGAATAGAAGTATATTGTCCAGATTTCCACTCCAGTCCTTCTCTCGCAGGAGCGACTTCAATAATGAGGGGGAGGGGATGTAGATGAGACTTTGACAGGGAGGAGGTGCCCGCTCTCTCTGAGGGGGTGTATGGCAGTGCTCCCACGAAAACGTGGAATTTTAGATGCAATTGTTTTTTGTTTTTTTTTGTGATTTTATTTTGTGACTGTGGCTAACATGGTAGAAAATGAAGCGCTTGGTCGGCGTCGGGCCTCACAGACTTGTATTCTGAATAAGAACTTGCATCCTAATATTTTCCCCCTGATTCAACCGTTTCTTCTATCTGACGGTCACATAACATGACTTGGTAGGGCTATTACACCATTGTTCTCGAATATTTGTATCTAATACGGCGCAAGCCGGTTCTAGGGGCCGTGTGATCATGTCATCCAATATGTCCACATGGACATCGACAACAAAAGGGTGGCTGAGATACAGATCATCACAGTGATCATTTGTGATGTTTTTAGATATGCTGTCAGAATATCGGTCTCTGGAGTCATATGACTTCTGGTCATTACGCCGGCATATTTCCCCACCACCTTTATATGTTTACATTGAATTAACACATTTTGGTGCTTCTGAATAGTTTTAAACGGGTAGAATATTTCGCAACAAAACTATGTCGTAAGAGCTAAAAAAAAAAAAACATGTCAGCGTTTTTCAATAAAATTTCTCCTAATTTGGCTCTAAATAATTCCCCGATAATATTTGTCAACTATACCCACTTAACCATACGAAATGTCAATTTCACTGCAATCACAATTATTCGGGGGTCAAAGTGGTCCCTGACTCTCCCTCTCTGAATATTGGAGGAACGCCCACTTTCCCCGCCACCGGTTCCACCTCTCCTGTCGCTAGGACAATGATAAGGGTAGAGGTTTGTATTCTGTCGCTTCTACAGCTCCGAAGACAATAGTTTCAGAAGTGGGGCACCTAATACTAGTGCTTCTGTCGCTTGCAAAGGTGAAGGGTCCATACAGCTTTTCAATCTAGCGCTGCATAAGTCTATGGCGTGCAAGTTTCCATTCTATCGATTCTACCGCTCTGCAAAAAGCATGATGTTGAAAGTAACGTAACTATCGCTCTTTTAAATATAGTCTCCAAACTGGGCACATTTTCATTCTGCTGCTTCTACAAATTACAAACAGTGAAGTGTTCACGCACCCATTCAAACGATTGTACCGCTCTGAACAAGTATAAGGGTGTATCCAAAATATTCATTCTACGAAATCTACCGATGACAAAATTTTCTCTACTAAGTATTCATTCTAGCGATTCTGTAAAAGCATGAAGGCAGCACGATTTCCATTTTGTTGAATCTACTGCTGGCAAAACGTGAAGGGTCCAGCTTTCCTCTCTAATACATCAAACACTCAGATATAAGTACTGGTTCGAGCTTTCAGTGGTTGTGCTTTGGAGAAACGAACCACTCTAGCATAGCATGAGGTATGGACGAAACCTAATTTATAACCTTGTTTTTTTACTCTATGTGGTGATCACACCAACCCTGGTGGATCTAGTTCGGGCTATACGTGACCTTCTGTGTGATCAGCTTCGGTTCCTACTGTGCCTTCATGCATATTTCGTGGGGAGTGTTGTTTTCTCTGGGATGCCGAAGTGTCCTGTGTAAACTGAGTATCGCCGCTATTGTCTTCATGTCTCTCGGCGCGATTCTCTCTCTGGCCGGTGCGATTGTTGGTAGCGTGGTATGCTGTTGCGGACAGGTAAGCAACACAAACACAAGGGCGTAGACAAGTTGGTAGAATTGGGGGGGCTTGAGAGGGGGGAGAGTCTGAGAGGGGGGTATCCCCCCTCGCAGCTTAAGATTTTTTTTTGGCACTCTCTGGGAGCATCTGAGTAGTATTGTGATGTCTGATATCCAGTAGTTTTAATATATATGATAATTACCTGGTATATTGTTTCATGTATATGTATTTATAAGATGTCAGACACTCGGCTAGTTGACACGGGAATACTTGTGATTCCAGGTGTCTCTGGTGTCGTAACAGCTTTCCTGTCTGAACTGGATTATAGACAGTAATATGCTAGATGTTGATTGTGTGTATTTATATAATGATATGTCAAAACCTGTTTCAACCAGCTGTGTATACTTAAAGTTTCCAACTGTGACTTGTAGGTTTGTTTAGTCTTGCTATTGTGTCCTCATGCATAAATATAGTAGGACTGTAAATGGAAATCATTCCAGTGCACGGATGCACCGACACTGAGGACCAGTTAGTTTAGGCTCCATATCCAACCGACTGTGAATTGTTATATGTTTGTATCGTTACTTGTCCGTACAGTAAAGTTCGTATTGGAGTTAATCATATAGGCGACTTGTGTTTCATTTCATCAACGTACTTCCCAGAGGAAACGCATCCCTATATTTGGTGGAGAAGAGAGGCCTGTTACATATACTTTGTAACAGTCGATCCATAACGGTACATAGCTCTACCTTGCTACCCCAAATTCAACATGATCAACGAATTACAGCAGCTACTTTCGGCACTTCTCCAGGGCACTCATCTTGGACTGCAGTGGAATATCAACGATGAAGGACCATCAGTCTGCTTAAAGGTTAAATGGAGTAAAGGTACAGTTGACTGTTCAAAAACTTTCTCCCCATCGAAACTTCGCAAATCCCCCTCAAGCTATCGCCGAGACAGAAATCGAATGGAAACATATATTAATCGAAGAAAAACGCAGGAACAAGCGTGTACAGATACTCAACGTTCTGAAGTTGATATTCATCAAACTGTTATTCCACCAGTTAATACCCATGTGGAATCGTTCACTGTGACAGAAACTACACCGGTACCCGTGAATGTATCTTCACAAACAGAAACTAAAGAATTCGAAGATATTGGTGTATTATGTGAGATACAGACATCTACAGAGACGAAGGTAACTCAGACATGCCATTTGACCACATCTACTTCAACACAGGTGGATCATATTTCTCGCGATAGTGGTTGCCAAACAGATACAGTAAGACTACCCCACGCCACATCTGCTGTTTCTCCAGTCATCTCTCCAAAACCTGATATTTCCTCAACAGAACCAGCACCAGCAACCCGAATAATTGAGAGGATACTGAAACGCAGACATTTCTGTGGTTCAGACAACTTTTTGGTTAAATGGAGAAATCAGCCCAACCGTTGCAATGAATGGATATCCAAGGATGACCTCGATTCCAGTGGTTTGGAATATTTGGCAACCCATGAACACCAAATTCGAGGATCGCGAGGGCCAACATGTACACAGAATGTTCGCACTTTTCCTGATTCGGCCATGATCACACCAGCGAACGACCCAGCAGACAATCCTCCTGCGACAATAAAAGTGCGGTACCAACCCATAACACCAAAAGGCCTTCAAATATTTAAAACAATGAATGTGGTTAGAGACTTTCCTGTTAAGACCACACTGAACAGTGTAAGTCAGGACATCATGTGTACTTATGAGAGCATTGACTATCCTATTCGATATATAGATATTCGGTCGATTTCTGATCACCTTGGTCATCAGCGAGAATTTCGACCACACATGTATGTGCGATCATTGCAAGACAATTTGAAGGACTTGAAGATTTCAGGATTTGAAGATGTGACATTGTCATTTGTCATTCAGTTTAAAAAAATGGAATACACTTAAATTTGACGGAGCAAATTTCTCGTAGCGGTAGGGTAATATTGTAAAGTGCAGTTAAAGTATATTTTATTTTTAAATTTAATTCAGTATACATGTACAAAAGTACCATTTTCATTGCTAAGTTTAAACTGTAGATATTTGTTTCTAAATTTTCAACATTTCTTTCTTTATAGAGACACGGGACGTGTCTAAATGAACCGGGAGGGAAATATTGTGATGTCTGATATCCAGTAGTTTTAATATATATGATAATTACCTGGTATATTGTTTCATGTATATGTATTTATAAGATGTCAGACACTCGGCTAGTTGACACGGGAATACTTGTGATTCCAGGTGTCTCTGGTGTCGTAACAGCTTTCCTGTCTGAACTGGATTATAGACAGTAATATGCTAGATGTTGATTGTGTGTATTTATATAATGATATGTCAAAACCTGTTTCAACCAGCTGTGTATACTTAAAGTTTCCAACTGTGACTTGTAGGTTTGTTTAGTCTTGCTATTGTGTCCTCATGCATAAATATAGTAGGACTGTAAATGGAAATCATTCCAGTGCACGGATGCACCGACACTGAGGACCAGTTAGTTTAGGCTCCATATCCAACCGACTGTGAATTGTTATATGTTTGTATCGTTACTTGTCCGTACAGTAAAGTTCGTATTGGAGTTAATCATATAGGCGACTTGTGTTTCATTTCATCAACGTACTTCCCAGAGGAAACGCATCCCTATATTTGGTGGAGAAGAGAGGCCTGTTACATATACTTTGTAACAGTCGATCCATAACGGTACATAGCTCTACCTTGCTACCCCAAATTCAACATGATCAACGAATTACAGCAGCTACTTTCGGCACTTCTCCAGGGCACTCATCTTGGACTGCAGTGGAATATCAACGATGAAGGACCATCAGTCTGCTTAAAGGTTAAATGGAGTAAAGGTACAGTTGACTGTTCAAAAACTTTCTCCCCATCGAAACTTCGCAAATCCCCCTCAAGCTATCGCCGAGACAGAAATCGAATGGAAACATATATTAATCGAAGAAAAACGCAGGAACAAGCGTGTACAGATACTCAACGTTCTGAAGTTGATATTCATCAAACTGTTATTCCACCAGTTAATACCCATGTGGAATCGTTCACTGTGACAGAAACTACACCGGTACCCGTGAATGTATCTTCACAAACAGAAACTAAAGAATTCGAAGATATTGGTGTATTATGTGAGATACAGACATCTACAGAGACGAAGGTAACTCAGACATGCCATTTGACCACATCTACTTCAACACAGGTGGATCATATTTCTCGCGATAGTGGTTGCCAAACAGATACAGTAAGACTACCCCACGCCACATCTGCTGTTTCTCCAGTCATCTCTCCAAAACCTGATATTTCCTCAACAGAACCAGCACCAGCAACCCGAATAATTGAGAGGATACTGAAACGCAGACATTTCTGTGGTTCAGACAACTTTTTGGTTAAATGGAGAAATCAGCCCAACCGTTGCAATGAATGGATATCCAAGGATGACCTCGATTCCAGTGGTTTGGAATATTTGGCAACCCATGAACACCAAATTCGAGGATCGCGAGGGCCAACATGTACACAGAATGTTCGCACTTTTCCTGATTCGGCCATGATCACACCAGCGAACGACCCAGCAGACAATCCTCCTGCGACAATAAAAGTGCGGTACCAACCCATAACACCAAAAGGCCTTCAAATATTTAAAACAATGAATGTGGTTAGAGACTTTCCTGTTAAGACCACACTGAACAGTGTAAGTCAGGACATCATGTGTACTTATGAGAGCATTGACTATCCTATTCGATATATAGATATTCGGTCGATTTCTGATCACCTTGGTCATCAGCGAGAATTTCGACCACACATGTATGTGCGATCATTGCAAGACAATTTGAAGGACTTGAAGATTTCAGGATTTGAAGATGTGACATTGTCATTTGTCATTCAGTTTAAAAAAATGGAATACACTTAAATTTGACGGAGCAAATTTCTCGTAGCGGTAGGGTAATATTGTAAAGTGCAGTTAAAGTATATTTTATTTTTAAATTTAATTCAGTATACATGTACAAAAGTACCATTTTCATTGCTAAGTTTAAACTGTAGATATTTGTTTCTAAATTTTCAACATTTCTTTCTTTATAGAGACACGGGACGTGTCTAAATGAACCGGGAGGGAAATATTGTGATGTCTGATATCCAGTAGTTTTAATATATATGATAATTACCTGGTATATTGTTTCATGTATATGTATTTATAAGATGTCAGACACTCGGCTAGTTGACACGGGAATACTTGTGATTCCAGGTGTCTCTGGTGTCGTAACAGCTTTCCTGTCTGAACTGGATTATAGACAGTAATATGCTAGATGTTGATTGTGTGTATTTATATAATGATATGTCAAAACCTGTTTCAACCAGCTGTGTATACTTAAAGTTTCCAACTGTGACTTGTAGGTTTGTTTAGTCTTGCTATTGTGTCCTCATGCATAAATATAGTAGGACTGTAAATGGAAATCATTCCAGTGCACGGATGCACCGACACTGAGGACCAGTTAGTTTAGGCTCCATATCCAACCGACTGTGAATTGTTATATGTTTGTATCGTTACTTGTCCGTACAGTAAAGTTCGTATTGGAGTTAATCATATAGGCGACTTGTGTTTCATTTCATCAACGTACTTCCCAGAGGAAACGCATCCCTATAGTAGTATAACGTTGTAACAACTGAACTTTGATTTATCCCAAAATGTCTCATAACAAAGACGATCACTGCAATGATATACAAGCTGAAGTGATCATTCAGTCTCAGGTTTGCCCTATATTTCAAGTTAATCCTTAGACAATACTGTCGTGCCCCGATAGCAGCGCGTGTCTGAGCACGTTTCGTCTCGGACGTTTCCGACGATATTTCTGGGACAATTTATCCGACAACATTGAAACTTCACACAGTAGATAAAAAAAATACTAAATTTATTCCCCTCCAGTAGTTCTCAATAAATCGCGAAAACAAAAATTAGATGGGAAATTTGTGAGATATTTTTGACTTTTTACGTCAAGCCCGCATGTTTTAACAATGGCAGATCAAAGTTATCGTGGCCCCAAAATAACATGGTAGGTATCGGTGACTTTGGTCAGTTCTCAACAAATTTTAATGAAAAGACAGAAATACAATTCGGGCTTTTTAGTTTATATACTGTGTGAAGTTTCAATGTTGTACGATAAATTTTCTCCGAAATATCACCATAAACGTCTGGGATTTATTATCTGGGAAAGACAGTAGGTTTATTTCTAGGGTTTCTTTATGAAAAGTAGTTGAGAGTTTGTATATCTCTTGTTTGTGAATAAAGAAGTACTGGGATCTCAATTGAAAAACAAAATAAGTTTGTAGTGAAAAAGTTACGAAAAATTCTCCTTATCGGAAGTTTTGATGTTTTTTGTCCAAATAGGCGGCATTTGATTGGATTTGGAGCACACTATTCCATTCTCGATTGAAGCCCGAAATCGTCAATCTATGGCTTTGATCACTGATCAATTGCAATCTTATTTTAGGCCTAATGGTATGCACTGGCGGTGATAAGTTTACTTCTCCTGTAATAATTGAATGAGATACGTGATCTTATATGCTATGTTAGGTTTCTTTTTCTTTCTTTCTTTCCTTTTTTCGTTTGTTTGTTTGTTTTGTTCTTTTTTTTTTGCCGGCCGTCAAAATTTGGGGGGGCTCAAGCCCCCCAAGCCCCCCCTTGCCTACGCCCTTGTAAACATAACTATCTCGCTAGACTATAGCTTTACTCGGCTTGAAAAAAGACACCGATCAGCATAACCCATGCGAGGAGGGTGGAGGTTAGCTAAGATTCATAGCGTCTCCCTTCCCTCAACGCTATGCCGACGACAAATACATTTCCCTGTTGGTACTCGAACATCTCCATGGCGCACTTATTATTACCTTTGCGCCCTATTGGACCTTCATTAACTTGAGAAAATAGGCCGCCATGAATAAAAATACAGAAATGGCAGACTAAATGGCCCTTCGTCGGTCATATATTAATTACAGACGTTAAAATTATCCCTATGGAGCCTCAAAATCACCTGAAATCGAGGGTCAAGAAGATGGGCATTTGCGTCATAATAGCCCCTGTGTATACAGGGGATGATGATCACAACATCGATTAGGCCTCTGTTAATTAATCTTTAGCTTCTCATGACCCGCCCGCATGTTTTTTGTCGTAACAATAATTACGCATTGTTTTAATTATTTGGCATTTTGGCATAACGCCTGCCTACGTGCTGCCGGCAAGTGAATTTTTCCGTCGACAAGTTGCAAAAAATCTACCTGTCGCATGCGGCAAGTAGGATTTCATCTAACAAAAACGATAAAATGCGATCAATTTTCGTAAATACCTTTTAGAAGTCTAGATCTATCTGAAGGAACGGACAATCCAAGAAATAATCCATTGAAACTTTATTTCAAGTCGATCTTTGGCCATTGCTGTTCGTGTTCGCTGTCAACATTTCCCGCGTTAAGTGTACTTCCGGTTGTGCGCCAAACCTTGCGCGGTAGTCCGGTGCATGCAAAAGTCGGACCTGTTACCAAAACGGAATTGGACTATCTGTTTTTTTCCAGTTCATACTGATGGTAAATAATATTGTTGGCTTCTTTTTTTGGGCTTCCAACGGGACTCTGGTGGCTGATTCTAATTTATTGGAAGCAGCAATTTACAAGGGGAGACCTATTGATAAATATAAGTAAATATAGTTGGGATCTGGTTAACTCCCCTCAAATTTTCATTCTTTAAAAAGGGTGTTACTTGGATCTAAATTCTATGATATAATGTCACAAATGCCATTTAAATTTCACATGATTTAGTCAGCAACAAAGCTTTTTGCAGTTCTAATTGCAGAAATTAGGGGAAATAGTTGTCTTTGACATATCAAAGTTGACATCAACTTTCCATTGGTGCTCGAACTTTACCACATACATAACTTCTTTTTTTATTGCAATATCTTAATGCAGCCAAATAATTAATAATTAATAATTACAGCATTCAGCATCATCATAATTTCCTCCCAAGGTCATGAGAAGCTAAAGATTAATTAACAGAGGCCTTATGGTATTTTTATGGCGGCCCATTTTTTCAAGTTAATGAAGTTACAATAGTGCGCAAAGGTAATAATAAGTGCGCCATGGAGATGTTCGAGTTACCAACAGGGAAATGTATTTGTCGTCAGCATAGCGTTGAGGGAATGGAGACGCTATGAATCTTAGCTAGGTGGAGGTGGGAATTCCAGTGTAGGACAAAACTGTGATGATGTCGACTGTTTTCTATTTCCATGTTGACATGAATGCTAGCATATTTCCGATGGAATTATTGTTGAAGATACATCATCTGAATGGCCATAAATACCGAATAAAAATAATAACGATAACGTTTAAGGATGTCTGCTGCTGGTATATCAAAGTAATTAACTTTTTGAATAATGTGTGTTGTTGCATTCATAATTGTGTAATACATGTATGAGGAACAACAAAGAAAAATATATAGGTTGGTGTGCATATTTTATCTGCAGGCAACATTAAGTGGACTGACCCATGCTTCATTTTATAACCCAGAAAACATAGGGATAGCCCTAGTTTTGAAGCATATTCATGCAAAATTTATATAATTAGTATTTAACTTTTTCTTATATTTTAACTGTTTGCAGATAATAACAATCTCTATAAAAATTTAACAAATTGGATAGATGTTGCTTTCGCAAAATTCTCAGCTAGAAGGCTTTTGATGGCAATCCCTATCTCTTAACCTAGGGAAGGGAGATAACCCAATAGGAAAAACAGGCAAAATGGCGGCCGAAGCTAAAAATCACCAGCGGACATCCTTAAGAGGTAAAAATCTGTTACAATTGCGTCCGCGATGTGTATGCAGTTCCTTCATCATAATGCAGATCAGTTTCACCCGTTATCAGGACTAACCAGTTTTCTACACGTTTTCCTCGTACAACATTCTGCTTCTCAGGCATACCAGGAAGACGTGACACCTGTACATTACCCCGGTCATGTAACTCAATCTCAACCCTCAACCTGCCATGTTGGATGATCGACAGTTTGATCCCAGTAGGATGTACAACCATCAAATGCATTAGGGGCCCTAGCTGTCAAGATACTGAGAGCAGACATGGAAGTGTTTATGTCATGGTGGTGCTAGTCTGTTGTTGGAAACACCTCTCACACACTGCCAAAAATACCCTACTTATTTAAGATAATGCTAGAAAATTTTCTTGAAATAAGATAATTTTACTCAAAATAAGTTAAATTTTAAGACGAATTTTTCTTTGAAAAATCTTGTTTTAAGAAAAATTATTAAATTTTAAAATTATTTTTTCTTGTCTAAGTAAAATTTGGAGTGGGGTGAGTATATTTTACTTAAACAAGAAAAAAAATCTTAAAATTTTCTTAAAATTTAACTTATTTTGAGTAAAATTATGTTATTTCAAGAAAATTTTAGGGTATTATCTTAAATAAGTAGGGTATTTTTGGCAGTGCATGAACATACCCAGCCAGATAATTATCAAAAATTCCACCAACAATACATTTGTTGTATGCAGACGACAGGTGTCTTAGCAACACCTGCATTATCAAATTGCTGGAAATCTGCCAAAATGATATTCAGTGTAATTGAAGCAGAAATTGTTTAAATATTCACATTTCTTCTCCATTCCTGTCTTAAAGTGTATAATAAATTAATACATTGGATTGTACGGTTTTGTATTGAATCGTCCTGGCTTCAGGGAAGGGTTCAGACTGCACCCATGACATTTGTCATGCTTTGAATGGTCAGTATCTCTGTATCAATTTATTTGGGATATTAAGATATTCCCTGGTTTTGGAAATAGATCTCCAAATTATAGTTTGCAAACTTGATCAATAATGATGAAACTGAGGCAGAGATTGTTAGCTGAATTTGTCTTCTATCGGGAAGTACCCGACGATCAATCTAATACGTGGAGTTGCTTAGCCAAGTTGACATGGCTTCGTTCGTTTCTACACTACGCCATGGTGCCTCTCAATGAACTTACATGTTCACTCCGGGATCGCACGGCTCCATGTGTCGTTCGGCTCTATCCGGCAATAAAACAACCCCTTCCCACTCTCTGTCGACTGCTTTTATCGAGTTCAGCAAATAGTTTCATTGCCGTGAAGAGCTGATCTGTCTGCAATCAGTCAAACGGCAACGGCCGGTTGAATTTTCACCATTATCTTCGCACGGGTCACGTGATCCGCACGATACTTTGCTGATCACGTGACACGTACTAATATAATGGCGGAGAAATTCAACCGACCGTTGATGTTTGAAGACTGATTGCAGACGGATGACCTCTTCATGGCAAGCAAACTCTTTGCCGAACTCGATGAAACCAACGGACAGAGAGTTGGGAGGGGTTGTTTTATTGCTGGATAGAGCCGAACAAGCCATGGAGCAGTGTGATGAAGGAGTGCACATGTAAGTTCATTGAGAGGCATCATGGCGTAGTGTATGAACGAATGAAGCCATGTCAACTTGGCTAGGAGTTGCTCCGATTCTCTCAGCTTTACCGGTCAATCCCGTAAATCATTCCAATCAAAGTCAATCAATCCCTGCTCTTGGTAGTGCAATGCACCAAACTTACTTCCTTTCACAGGAGTGGTAATGTGGTATGGTTTTTAGCCCCACCCATACCCGCTTCCAACGATGAATTTTGTATAGCCTATGTAAAATATTTTGAGTCATCGAATAATTCAGCCGCCAGTGGGAATCGAGGTCATGACCCTTACACTCTCAGAAATAATTAGGGAATACTCCTGAATTGATCAGGGATTTTACCTGAAATCCGATACAATTTCCTGAAATTCAGGTATATTATCCCTGAATTAAAGCTAAATTTCCTGAATTTTAGGGGATTTTACGTACCTGAATAGGGTCGTGATCTTACTGATCAGGGTGATAAAATTTGCCTGAATTTCAGGGAAGATCGTCTCATTCAGGGATTTTTTTTCCTGAATTTCAGGTAATCAGCCCGGAATTTCAGACAAAATCCCTGAAATTAATTTGTGGATATACAACCTGATCAACTCAGGAGTATTCCCTGAATATTTCTGAGAGTGTACAATCCGTAGAGTTTGCCTCTACCCTCTGTTGATCGATGTTGATCTAAAGCTACTACTCCCGTATATTACACTCTCAGAATTTCTGAGAGTGTACAATCCGTAGAGTTTGTCTCTACCCTCTGTTGATCGATGTTGATCTAAAGCTACTACTCCCGTATATTACACTCTCAGAAATATTCAGGGAATAATCCTGAATAGATCAGGCTGCACATCCACAACTCAATTTCAGGGATTTTACCTGAAATCCAGGGATTATTTCCTGAAATTAAGGTATCTCATTCATGAATTAAACATGAATTAAAGCAAAATTACCTGAATTTTAGGGGATTTTATGTACCTCAATAGGGTCGGGAACTTACTAATCAGGGTGGTATAAATTTGCCTGAATTTCAGGTAAAATCCTCTCATTCAGGGATCTTTTTTCTGAAATTCAGGAAATTTTCCATGGATTTCAGGTAAAATCCCTGAAATTGAGTTGTGGATGTGCAGCCTGATCTATTCAGGATTATTCCCTGAATATTTCTGAGAGTATACACTTGGAAATGGGCTTCTTGGTGGTGAAGGCGCTAAACTTCATACCATATCATTCATTTATCATATAGCTCGATGCTTGATGCAAGACCAAGATAATTTAGTTTAAACATATGTTATTACCTTCAAAATGGTAAAAGGATTGAGTAACAAGTTCTGACAACTTAGATAAACCCTCTCCATACAAATATAAAACAACATAGCGAAGGCAGGTATATGGGAGAAATGAACATAAGTACAACAAAAATATATTACTTGAAAGAATAGGCAGTTTGTTGTGGTTTTTTCCCCGGTTTACAAATAATGATGTCACAATTATATACACATGCACAGGCAGAGTCATGGAGGAATTCGGGGTTTTCAATAATAAGTTTTTCCGTATAGGGCGAGAATGAATACTACACTTTCTTGTTAAAATCTGTTTGTGTCACTGATAAAATCCTGTACGGCAATGAATATTTCCTGGTTTTCCTTTTTACCGAAATTCTTGCTTCCCCATAATAGCGTATCCAGAGTTATTGGAGTCGGTACTTTTTTAATAGCTCAGCGCGAGAGTGTGTATATTAGCTCAGCGCGAGAGTGTGTATATTAGCTCAGCGCGAGAGTGTGTATATTAGCTCAGCGCGAGAGTGTGTATATTAGCTCAGCGCGAGAGTGTGTATATTAGCTCAGTGCGAGAGTGGGTATATTAGCTCAGCGCGAGAGTGTGTATATTAGCTCAGCGCGAGAGTGTGTATATTAGCTCAGTGCGAGAGTGTGTATATTAGCTCAGTGCGAGAGTGTGTATATTAGCTCAGTGCGAGAGTGTGTATATCTGCTACATTGAAAGAAGTAATGAAAAGCATCTTCAACATCCTCATTACACGAACAAGCTGGACTGTCTACCTGATGAACACGGGAGAGGTCAGAGTTCAGTTGGCTGCATTTGTGTCTTAATTTTGTGGGCAAAACCAGTAAATATCTATTTCCAATTGAAATATGAGATGGTGGGTTATTTTTTGAGCAGAAGTCTTTTTTAAACATACTTAACGACTCATTATCTTTAACAGACTGGTCAAGACGATTTCACGAATTCCAGAAAGGAAGAGAGAGTTTTTCAATAAGTCAGTTCTGGATTTAAAAAGAGTGTAATCCTGCGAATTTCCGAAATTATATCTACTACGGCTTTTGACTTTCTGTGGTAAGAGATTTCTAAGATATTCTGGAACACCAAGATAAGGGATTGGTCGTTACTGACACGTCTCACCGGAGAATTACATTTGGACCGGCATTGCTCACATGAAAACGGTATGGCACATATACATGAATTATTCTTTCTTTGAAAAAAATATTTCAAATAAGTTTAAATTTGTTTTGTTGGAAATATCTGCATAGAAAAGAGAGTTGATTTTTTTTAAATAACCCACAAGTAGCGATGCTCCTTGGGTTGCATAATTTGTTTGAATAGTTTATTCTGAACACCTTCCCTGTTTGACATGCACAACTATTTTGTAATTCTTGGGTATTAATTCTAAAATTACGCCTTTGTGTCGACGAATAAATCAAGTCCAAAAGTATCATGTCGTTTTCATATGCTCTGTCTTGTCTGAGGAATGGAAAGAAGTTTGAAAGAAGAAGTATGTGCATTCACAGAACTGCAATACAGGATAGCAATAACTTAACCCGAGAAAACGAAAACGGATTACATTTTGGACGTAACGCGTTGATCCGCGCCCTACATGCGCCAAAAGAAAAACAATAGCACGACCGTCAAATAAAAAACGCATCAGCCCTAAATAAAATCATTATTGATACTTGCAGGTTGAGAGAATAATGAATAGTCCCGAGGCAAATGGTGAAGTGGACGCGGGTTTGATTCCCGCTGAGGTTTGAATAAGTCTTCCTCTCAAAAATTATTTCATCAATAAAATTGATGAAGGCTTGGTACAGGACTTTGGTGTATCAAAAATACAATCTCCGAAGTGTCATAAAGACAATTCAATCTCCCAGCGGTTATCAATAATTAAATCTTCATTAACCCTACCAGGCCTGGGAGGTAGGGGGGGGGGAAATGCTCCCCCTCCCCACCCTCCTCTACCACACTTTCTGCGCTATCTCCGGAACGACAGAAAGATGAGAGCTGACACTCCGTGACTTTATAGTTTATTATATTGTGGTCATTTCGAGCATATATGCATAACATCCCGAGCAGAGGATCATGGGAAAATTCAAGATGGCGACCACGTGGGGTACCAGAAAAGTGATGTTTTCAATTCGGAGTTTCCTAATAATAGCGTCAAAGTCATAGAAAAGTAAACAAATGTTCGCTGCCACAACAGAGCCATTTATGTGTACCGTTATTACTAGCCGTTCCAATGTGATATATCTGGCCAAAAGGTGCATGGGCCTGTTCAACGGTTGGACGGATCTGGTTGCTCATTAGCTGATCATACGTGTAACCCTAAAATATGAACTTTCCCACACTAACCGTGCGTAATATAACGATTTAACACGCCTATGAAAACATTATTTCTTAACTATGGCCCTGCTCAAATTGATTATCAACAAAGATAACAATGAAAGGGTGTTTACATATTTAAACTCTGACATCCTTCCTCCCCTTTTTTGAAAAAAAAACTCTGTTGTTGAGACGATGCTCTCGTCTCGGTTGGCATCGTGTCAATATCAGTGGACGAGTTTACGTGGTCCCTCAAATGGGAAGCGATTTTGTCAGTTGAGTCAGCTGTTGAGAAATTACGTGGATATATGCCTATTTGTATCGCTTTGTTAATCAATTTCCCGATGTAAACAACAGTTAAACTTGAGAAGAAAATTTCATCTTGTAATTTATTTGTTTTGTTTTATTCGATTGTTACTTGTATGAAAGCAGACGTCCCTTCACTCATCCGACTTGTGAAATGGAATCTCCTAATGAACACCTGATCTTGACACATGTACATTTCACATAACCGTGGTAAATCTTGTAATTATTGCACTGGTTAGCTCGATGTTATTGACACACGTGTTATAGAATTAGTATTTTCCCATTACCTCATTATGTATGATTACGACACTTAGGTGCAAATAAAAGTAACGCTTTAAAGCTGCCAGATATTTTGGCGAATCTAAAATTACTCACACATCACTGAAGCTGCATCATCAATGCAAAATATCAATTTCTCTTTGCATATTTAGCTGGTATTGTAGAGGAAAAATCCCCTAAACAGGTTTCGCGTGGAAGCTGTTATAATTCATACAGACGACTAATCCACCAAATAAAACCACACCTCGGAATGAATTGAAAGAAAACAGGTTAGGACCAACCGTCACAGTTCGGCATATCAATATCTGATATTACCACGATCGGTTGCACTTTTAATGATAAATTGATAGTTGGAATATGACACTAATATCTATTCGCATCTCTGAAAAAAACATTGGCGAGTTTACATTCTGGGTTTTGCATAAATTAATTTATTTCGAAAAAACGCCAAACGCGCAAGTTTTTATACTTTCCCGCAGTGTTTTCTTTGAAAACTTGTTACCAATAATTAATCAGTAACATGAAAATATGCGTCAAACAATAAAACTTCTTTTCAGGATCGTACTTTTAGAAATTTCGTTAAATTAAAAATCTCACAGTACGGCAGAAAAAATGATTTTGTGAATAACATCTATAAAACAATTTTGCCGATGTTGAAATTCTTAAACGCACAGTTTGGTCAGTAGGTGCAAGCATTCCATGTGAGAAAATGGAAATAAAAATAGAACTTTTACCAGAATCCACGCATAGTCACTTTTTAGCTAAAAGTGAATTTTCAGGAAATGTTTTGCATATTATAAAATTCTAACGATCTCAGTAGTATATAGAAGACGGGACGAGTAATATTTTCCAGGGAGATAACTCTTGTTTGTGGAGGTCACGTGGAGGAGAGGTCAAGTACACTATAGTTCCGGCAGAATGACCAAAAAGCTACCTCCAACACAGGAGAGTTCCAATTGTTGCAGGGAATGTATTCATCCGCGGTGATGGGGTCGCGGAAAAAAGCTTCCGCGGAGAAAAAGTAGTCCCCAGACTTCAAATACGCTGCACGGTCCGATGGGGACGTATGAGGTATCAATGTGAAGCATTCGTGAAGGGGCATCTGATGGGCTGGGTGTGGGGTTGAAATATCGTCATTCTGCGCATGCGCGGTGGATCAAGGGTATGGAAATAGACGTTTTGGGGTCTAGGTGGGCCACTAGTGGGTCGATGGAGTTGAGTGAAGTATCAATGTGAAGCATTCGTGAAGGCGCATCTGCTGGACTGGGTGTGGGGTTGAAATATCGTCATTCTGCGCATGCGCGGTAGACCAAGGGTATGGAAATAGCCGTTTTGGGGTCTAGGGCAGCCACTAATGGACCGATGGGGTCGAGTGAGGTATCCATTTGAAGCCTATGTGAGGGGGCATCCGACTGGGTGGATGTGGGGTCGGAATATCGTCATTCTGCCCATGCGCAATAGACAAAGGGTATGGAAATAGACGTTTTGGGATCTAGGTGAGCCACTAATGAGCCGATGGAGTTGAGTGAGGTATCAATGTGAAGCCTATGTCAGGGGGCATCCGATTGGACTAGTGTCTCGGCCGTTGTCCACATTCTGCGCATGCGCAGACAGGGAATTCTGGGAAAAGGGTGTGGAAATAGACGTTTTAGGGTTTAGGTGAGCCCCTAATGATCCTATGGTGTCGTATGAGGTCTTATTTTGAAGCTGTCGTGAGGGAGCATCCGCCTGGGCTAGTGTGTCGTTCGTTGTCAATAGTCTGCGCATGCGCAGTCTGGCCGTAGTATAGAAATAGACGTGTTGGTGTTTAGGTGGGCCACTAGTGGGCCGATTGGATCGAGTGAGGTATCCATGTAAAGCATACGTGAGGGAGTCTCCAACGGGCTGGGTGTGACGTGGAACTGACGTCATTCTGCGCATGCGCGTAGAGAAAATGTATGGAAATAGACGTTCTGGGGTCTAGGCGATCCACTAATGGGCCGATGGAGTCGAGTGCGGTATCCATGTGAAGCCTAGGTGAGGAAGCATCCGCCTGGAGTAGTGTCTCGGCCGTTGTCCACATTCTGCTCATGCGCAGACAGGGAATTGTGGGAAACGGGTGTGGAAATAGACGTTTTTGCGGTCTAGGTGGGCCACGAAGGGTCCGATGGAGTCGAGTGAGGTATCAAAGTGAAGCATTCGTGAAGGGGCATCCAGTCATGGATGGATGCATGTAAAATTAGGGGTATGACGTCACTTCCGGTTTGGGTGAATGGGGCGTGGCCTGGGAACATGATAGGACATGTACCGACCTGTCTGTGGGGGTTTTCCCGCCAGAATTTCGCTGACGTCTGCGCCTGCATCCGGGTATGCATGAGGGTCTGTGTAAATGGGGTGTGACCTGGGAACATGATAGGAATGCATGTACTGACCTGTCTGTGGGTTTTTTCCCGGCAAGGTCCGCCCCAGCCGCAGCGCGCGCGCGTGTGGGTTACTCCGGTCGCAGCGCGCGCGCGCGGGGGTGATCTGATGCCGCAGCCCGCGCGGGTTATCCGGAAGTGCGTGGGTGAATCCGCAGCGCGCCCGCATGAAGACCCTCATACATACCCCAATGCAGGCGCAGACGGGAAGTGCCCGGATGATAAACACGGACGTCACCGAGAAAAACACATACAACACGTCACATACAGTCGCCCCCCTCAAGACCCTCATACATACCCGAAAAGATACGGACGTTACCGAAAAGACACGGACTTTACCGAAAAGACACGAACTTCACCGAAAAGACACGGACGTACCCGAAAAGACACGAAGGTGAACGACATTGTGGAAAACCCCCACAGACAGGTCAGTACATGTCCTATCATGTTCACAGGTTACGCCCCATTCACGCATAATAAAAGGATTGATCTGTAATCTGTGTTGTTGTTGCTCTCTTTTTTGGACTAACCCATTAGAATAGTAAGTATCACGGACTACACCCGTACAGCTACGTCTAGGCGCGCATGTGTGACATGGTCTATAAAACACGTCTCTCTGGATCCTACACCTTCATTCCTACGGTTGCAGAGCCATGACGGACACCCGTCCCTATGCGACTCGCATTTTACAGCATGCGACAGTGGTTAATTCACTTACGGATTACCGAGCAGTGGTTCGGTCCATGTTTTCAGATGACGACAACAACGAGGGGCGACGCCAGATCCTGAACGAGTTCACAGAAGCGGTCCTCGACAGAGTGCATTCGATGGAGAGGTGTGCCATCACTCACCACTACTGGACTATGACAGCCATCCTTGATGCTCGGGCTATGGACCACGAGCGCTCACGCCGGAATCAGCGACGGCTGGTTGGCCTAGTCATGGTCTGTGCCCTATTGACCCTGGCGCTGTGGCATTGACAGTGGCACCTGACTATAAATACGAGGGTCAGACACAGTGTGCGTCATTCACCGATCGTCATTGGGTCAACCATGTCACCAGTTCTACGAGCCATCCTTCCCCTTACACCCCGGGTGGGGTTACACGTCTATGAAGATAAAGTCACCCTCGTGGAAGACCGTGGAGATGTTTGCTGGTCGCGCACTGAGACCGTATCGAATACGGTTACGCTACACCGTGACGGCTGGACCAAATTTAAACGGGTGTTGAGCGGCGAGCTCGATGGACACCTCATCCACATAGACAATGCCATCTACGTATACCGTGGACCCTTCTTCCCACGCCTGGGCCGCTACCAAGACCCTACGCGAAGCTTCACCCTAGACCCCGATCTGTGGACAGCCTTCGAGAAAGTGGTGCCTATCGTGGACCAGCTGTTTACACCGGACGAGCGGTCATCAGACGAGTTGGAGTGGGCTCGTGCCCTGAGAGAAGCGGCGGCAGAACCCAATGAACAAATGTCTAGCCATGAATCAGACGACGATGCCATTGATTACCCGGCTAGACTTTGACCACCCGATCCTTTGATCTCACGGGGTTCTCCCTATAAATACGAGAGACAGTCAAATCTGGTACCATTCACGTACTGACCATGGCGGAGCATATAATACTGGCGTATCTCAGCTTGACCTCCGAGGTTTTCCTGCACGTTTATGCGGATAAGGTCGATATCATGGAGGAGGTGGGAGACATCTGTGATGCGGACCCTACACAACCGTGCCCGGCCCACATTCGTCTGTCCCGGGAGGGCTGGACCAAATTCAAACGGGTGTTGTCTGGTGAACTGGACGGCGACCTCATCCACTTGTGTCACGATATGTACATCCGACGCGGCCCTTTCTTTGCTCAATTGGCTCGGCTAGATGGGGGTACAGTGCATTTTACCCTTCACCCTGATCTATGGTCTGCATTGGAAGATGCCGTGGTAGATGTGTGATTATCAAGCGGTCATCAGACGAGTTGGACTGGTCATTTACCATGGACAGTGTGGAAGCCAACTAAGAAAATCAGAAAGAAACTCCGGCCCAAGATATACCCGTTATAAATAAACGATAGAGCCAGGGTCCGTCATCATTTGTCACCATGAAGCGCTGGGAGAAGGTGTTGGATAACTTGTACTACAGTCCCGACAGTCCGGCGGCCTATAGTGCATTGTCGGCTCTCTATCGAGCGGCCAAACCCCAGGGGATACAACGTGCCCAAGTCCGAGATTGGTTAAGAAAACAAGACACCTATACCTTACATCGATCTGTCCGTCGCCATTTTCTACGGAACCGGGTCATCGTGGGAGGAATAGATGCCCAGTGGCAAGCGGATTTGGTCGATATGAGCGCCTTTGCCAAACACAACGATGGGAATCGGTATATCTTGACGTGCATCGATATCCTATCCAAGTATGCGTGGGTGGTACCCATCCGGACGAAAACGGGGGTGAATCTCATAGCGGCGTTCAAAGACATCTTCAAGACCGAGCGCAAACCTTTGTATTTGCTAACCGACGAAGGCACGGAATTCCTCAACAGACCGTTCCAACAGTTTCTGAAAGCCCAGAAGGTGTTTTTCTTCCATACGTACAACGAGACCAAGGCTTCCGTGGTGGAAAGGTTCAACAGGACATTCAAAGGCCGCATGTATAAATATTTCACCTATAACAATACAAGGCGGTACATCGATGTTCTCCCGAAACTTGTGAGTGGTTACAATCGAGCCTATCATCGGAGTATAGAGAGAGCCCCCATTATCGTGACCCAACGCAATGAAGCCCAAGTCCGGCGTGTCTTGTACCCCAGGCCATCGCAGCGAACGCCGAAGGCGGTGTACAAGGTCGGGGACCCTGTACGGATCAGTAAAGTCAAAGGTCAATTTGAGGAAAGTTACTTGCCCAACTGGAGCGATGAGCACTTCCTGATTAAACGGCGCCTACCCCAACAGCAGCGAGTCTATGAACTGGAAGATCTTCAAGGGGAACCGTTGCTAGGGACGTTTTACGAGATGGAATTACAGCCTGTCGTAAAAACACAGCAAGACTACTACACGGTGGAGCAGATTTTGAAAACGGAAGGTCGACGTGGCAAACTGTTTCATTTCGTCAAATGGCAAGGCTGGCCCAGTTCCTTCAATTCCTGGGTCGCTGCCAACCAGGTGAAACGACAATAAAGCCAGACACCACTACCGTCATCCTTCATTCCACGTTCGACCACGGTGCTATGGACAAACAGCAGCTGCCTCTGAACACAGCGTCTCTCAAAACGCGCAAAGCGCAAGTGGGCTTTGTGGTGATAGTGCTAACCCTGCTGAGTGTGTTGTACGGAGGTGTGTTTTACGACATAGCCTATGTCAGCACGCTACTTAACCAACTGAGAACACCAGCCATCAGTAAAACCAGTCTACAGATAGCACCAGTCAACCCCGTATCGAGCCCAGTCACCACCACACCACGTCTACAAGCCACAACGAGCTCCACACCAAGCTCCACACCTACACCAAGTACCCCCACTATGTCTGAAAACCCATCGGATTTCATCCCTCACACTGAACAGACAACGACGACCGACGTTATACCCACCACCATCATCACTCACAGTGAACAGACAACGACGACCGACGTTGTACCCACCACCACCACTCCAGTTCACTCGTACCAAATTTACAAGAGCGGGTTACCACGACAGCGGATACACCTCGAACCATGGACCCTCGGTGGCAGCATCCCTTCACTTGCGTCATCGCAGGACCGACGGGTTCCGGCAAAACGCACTTCGTCAGGAAGCTCCTTCAACACGCCGACAGCATGATCACCCCACCCATTGCCCGAGTCGTGTGGTGTTACGGAGAATGGCAGGCAGCGTATGCAGCAATGCCCCACATCACGTTCGTGGAAGGCCTACCTAACCTGGCCGATTTGGAACCGGACTCCTTGGTGGTTCTGGATGATCTCATGGCGGAGACGGATGCGCGGGTGACCAAACTCTTTACCAAAGGCAGCCACCATCGACGGCTCAGCATCATCTACATTGTGCAGAACCTGTTCAGTAAAAACAAAGAACATCGGAACATCAGCTTAAATGCCCACTACCTGGTGGTCTTCAAAAACCCGAGAGATACCACTTAACTGCTGCACCTGGCGAGACAGATGTATCCCGGCCGCACACCGTTTGCGTTGGAAGCCTTCAAAGATGCGACAACCCCTCAGCACGGGTATATGCTCTTCGACCTCAAGCAAGCCACCCCCGACCACCTTCGACTACGGACCGGCATCTTTCCCGGAGAGGCCCACCACGTGTACATGCAAAAATAATGTAAACACACCCACAGTGGCTCCTCCAGCTGGAGTGTGTGTTTGATGATGGGGATAATAACAAGAATTAATACCACAGCATGGTTGACTTTGTCTCCGTTCTCTGAGGTAGATAAAAAGGGCAGAGTTGTGGGTTCTGCCATTAGTTGTACATGATGTCTGCGCGAGTACGGAAGCACGCTCCCACGCTCCGTGTATTGAAGACGGCCCCACCCGAGTTGGTCCGAACCATTGTACGCGGTGCGGACCCTGACCTTGTACGCTGTCTGTGCGAGATCGGGTACAACCTGTTAAAAGGCAACGTACCACTGACTCCGGCTCAGAAGACCAAGTTGACCAAGCATAAGACAGGTCTCCGAACCTTAGTCCAGAAGCGAGTCTCTCAAACACAAAAGAAAAAGGTGTTACAGAAAGGCGGCTTTCTCGGGGCCATCTTAGCACCGTTGGCCGCTTCCGTGTTGGGTCCAGTATTGGGTGGACTCTTCGGCCGACAATGAACCACACGAAAAAAATGGTCCTCGTCGAACCACGGTTCCTTCAAAACCTCCAATCGCCCTACCCTGTCCCACCTACGGTGAAGACCATAAACACCCTCGATGGAGAGATGCAACAGATCTTACGAAGACCGGGGTTAAGCGACAGTGAGAAAGTACAACGGTACAATGAGACGCTTCAACGGTACATGACGTTCATGGACCAATACAAAACCCTCTCTACCCCACCACCACCACCACCACCACCACGTGACACACCGCCGACCTCAGCACCGCTCCAACAGCCGCCATTACCAGGGGTACCACCCACAGCCCCACAGTGGGTGGAAGACGAAGTGCTGAAGAGTGTACCTGCATCGTTCAAGAAACAAGCTGGCCTGGTATTACAACGGATGAAACAGAATCCTAACATGACTTGGAATGATAAAGGCGAACTACTGGTACAGAATCAGGTGGTCCCCGGCACCCACATGACGGATTTAGTAAATCACCTGATGCGTAAACGCAGGTCGCACACGGATCCTCGAGGATGGGAGGTCTTCGCTCAAGGCTTGAAAGACATGCATGTACCACATGAATTGGTGGGGAACCCCCACCGCTGGGCCTTTATGCAGCGAACCCAGCAATCGCCGAGTGGCCCACTACCTTCTTGGGAATCCGAATGGGAGCCGGAGTCCCCCCCCAAAACACCACTACCACAACGGGCACCTTCTTTTCAGACCTTTAAAAAACCATCCTTGATCAGGACACCCCACATCTCCAGAGCCGTGAACCTCGATATCAACACACCTCTGTTACGGGTGGTGCCCATTAAAAAGATGTATGGAGATCAAGTCACCCACAGTTTCACCCACATGCTCTACCTACCCGTACGACAAACCGACATCAACACTATCACGGTGGATATAAGAGATGACACGGGACGACCGATGGCATTCGAACGCGGGAAAGTGGTGCTGACACTTCATTTTCGACAAGCACGTGCTCCCCACTTTGTATAATGAAGGTGCCTTACGAGTGCGATGCACGCAGCTATATGGACTATTATGCCCAACAGGCCGGCGGTGGCCTTCCGGTCTTTAGTGGTGCACGCATGCAACGAGGACATGGACTGGGGAACATACTCGGGAGCATCGTCAAAACGTTCCTGCCCTTGGTGACGCGTGGGGTGAAAGCAATCGGCAAACAAGCGGTACGCAGTGGACTGCAAGTCGCCGGTGATGTCTTGGGGGGTACGGCACCCAAAGAAGCCTTGAAACGGCGGACCAAAGAAGCAGGAGGCGTCTTAGTGACCAAAGCACAACGCACCGTAGGGAATAAAAGACCTGCACCACCGAGACCACGCACCAGTCGACGACCGAACCAGCGACGACGCACATCGAAGACCCAGGATATCTTTTCTTAAAACATGTCCTTGATTCCTTGATCCACGCAGAGCCCTGCCCCTCCACCAACAGTGAATTTGATTTGTGGACCGTGCCGCCCACACAGACCAGTGCCGAACAAGGATTATGAGTGTAGCATCTCCCGCTCTCCAGCATCAACGAAACAGGGCCCATCGAGTTCACCATCAGTAATGCGGATACGGCCTATGTGGATTTAGCCCATACATACTTGTATGTGAAAGCCAACATCGTCAATGGAGATGGCTCCAGAATCGTCGACCAAGCAACGGTGGGCCCGACGAATCTCTGGCTGCACTCGATGTTTCAACAGGTGGATATATTTCTCAGCGACAAACTCATCAGTGACTCGACCAACACGTACCCCTATCGAGCCTACATCGAGACGCTGTTGTCGCATGGCCGAGAGGCTAAAAAATCTCAACTGACAGCCACTTTATTCTACCAGGACACAGCCCACCACATGGGCGTAGAGAACGACAATGTGGGACATAACAAACGGAAGGCTTTGACCGCAAACGGCCTCGCGGTGGATCTCATGGGTCGACTGCATGCAGACATCTTCATTGAAGACCGGTACCTCTTGAACAAGATCCCCATCAAAATCCGACTGATACGGGCGCCTCCGACCTTCGCCTTGATGGCCACTAACGTAGACGGGCATGCAGCTGACTATAAGATTGTCATCCAAGACGCAGTCCTGTATGTCCGAAAAGTGAAACCGAATCCAGCCGTTCAATTGGGACACCTCAAAGCCTTGGAAACAAAACCAGCCCAGTACCCTATCCGACGTGTGCAAACCAAAGTGTTCTCTGTGTCTGCTGGAAATATGAGCGCCAACAAAGAAACCCTGTTCCTGGGGGAACTACCCAAGCGATTGATCCTGGTATGTGTGGAAAATACCAGTTTCAGCGGAGCCTACCCAGAGAACCCGTTTGACTTTAAACATTTCGGCATCAATTTTGTGGCCCTGCATGTGGACGGACAACAGGTGCCAGTCACGGCCTTAACACCGAACTTTGGGCGCGCGAATTTCATTCGAGCCTATCAGAGCCTGTTTACAGCCACCGGTCAAATCAACCAGGACGAAGGGAATATGATCAGTCGGGAGGACTACGCGAACGGATACACGTTGTTCTGTTTCGATCTGATCCCCACCTTAGAGAACGACCATCACCTGGCCCTCGCCAAGCAAGGCAATTTACGGTTGGAAATCCACTTTGCACGAGCCCTCCGGAGCACCGTCAATGTGATCTGCTACGCCGAGTTTGACAACATCATTCAAGTGGACAAGGCGCGCAACGTCCTGCGTGACTTCTCCACCTAACATGGATACAGACCAGATAACCACCGTGCTGGAGAATAACCCAGAGACACGTATGGTCTTTCAAGGGGTGTTCGTCCGAGATGTGTTCCCATTAGACCCTATGTATCCTGCTGCTTACGTTCTCAACACGGACCCGATGGATCGGCCCGGTGAACATTGGGTGGGCGTGTACTTGACAGAACAGCAGGGCGAATACTTTGACCCGTACGGCCTGCCACCCCTCCATCCCGATTTAACAGACTTCATGGATCAACGCACAGAGAGTTGGTGTTGGAACAGTCAAACGTTGCAAAGCCTGGCCAGTAGCGTGTGCGGACAATATTGCTTGTTTTACCTGTACCATCGATGCCGGGGAAGACCCTTATCTACCATCGTACAGATGTTTGACGAGTACCCCAAGGCCGAGGACCGCGATGTACTCGTATATGACTGGGCCGTCCATCATTTCAATGTACAAGCCCCGTTCTGGGCTTAAGTTTTTTCAATGTACAAGCCCCCTGTTCTGGGCTTAAGTTTACAAGCCCCCTGTTCTGGGCTTCAGTTCTTTCAATGTACAAGCCCCCTGTTCTGGACTTCAATTTTCACGTGGTTGTTCTCGCGTTGTTGTTGTTACTGAATAAAAAACAAAATGAGATCTCACCAAAAAACCCTGTCTTGTGTGTTTTCTATATGAGCATAATGCATGAAACTGGCTTTGAACACCGTATTAGCCAATCAGTGGCCTAGAATGGGGCCAAAGGTAACCCATCCATGTCCAGAAAACATTACCCGGGTGAACAAGAACCCGGATGTAGGCGCGGACGTGGGCGAAAGCATTCCAGTACTCGGATGTAGGCGCAGGCGTCAGCGAAATTCTAGTATCCGTTCATTGGTTCTTTCATCGATCGCTCATTGGCTCTCTTTCTCGGCCACTGATTGGTCCAAATGGAACTACCCATCCTTCCCAGGTTAATTTACAATCCCCTTTTGGGGTTCAAACTCTGTATATCGATGCCGCAACATTGTTGCCGAACCTTGCCGAAAGGGAGACCTTGGACCTTTTGACCTGGATGTGACCTTTTGACCCGACATTCATCCGCGCACTGCCGATGATGACGCGCGCGCGCGCGTGCGGCCGGAGAACTCGGGCGCGCGCGCGCTGCGGCCGGAGTAACCCCCGCGCGCGCGCGCTGCGGCCGGGGCGGACCGGGCCTGGAAAAACCCCACAGATGGGTCAGTACATGCATTCCTATCATGTTCCCAGGTCACACCCCATTCACACAGACCCTCATGCGTACCCGGATGCAGGCGCAGACGTCAGCGAAATTCTGGCGGGAAAACCCCCACAGACAGGTCGGTACATGTCCTATCATGTTCCCAGGTCACGCCCCATTCACCCAAACCGGAAGTGACGTCATACCCCTAATTTTACATGCACCCATCCATGACTGGATGCCCCTTCACGAATGCTTCACTTTGATACCTCACTCGACTCCATCGGACCCTTCGTGGCCCACCTAGACCGCAAAAACGTCTATTTGCACACCCGTTTCCCACAATTCCCTGTCTGCGCATGCGCAGAATGTGGACAACGGCCGAGACACTACTCCAGGCGGTTGCTTCCTCACCTAGGCTTCACATGGATACCGCACTCGACTCCATCGGCCCATTAAGGGCTCGCCTAGACCCCAGAACGTCTATTTCCATACACTTTCTCTACTGCGCATGCGCTGAATGACGTCAGTTCCACGTCACACCCAGCCCGTTGGAGACTCCCTCACGTATGCTTTACATGGATACCTCACTCGATCCAATCGGCATACTAGTGGCCCACCTAAACCCCAACACGTCTATATTCTATACTACGGCCAGACTGCGCATGCGCAGACTATTGACAACGAACAACACACTAGCTCAGGCGGATGCTCCCTCACGACAGCTTCAAAATAAGACCTCATACGACACCATAGGATCATTAGGGGCTCACCTAAACCCTAAAACGTCTATTTCCACACTATTTTCCCAGAATGCCCTGTCTGCGCATGCGCAGAATGTGGACAACAGCCGAGACACTAGTCCAATCGGATGCCCCCTCACATAGGCTTCACATTGATACCTCACTCAACTCCATCGGCTCATTAGTGGCTCACCTAGATCCCAAAACGTCTATTTCCATACCCTTTGTCTATTGCGCATGCGCAGAATGACGATATTCCGATCCCACATCCACCAAGTCGGATGCCCCCTCACATAGGCTTCACATGGATACCTCACTCGACCCCATCGGTCCATTAGTGGCCGCCCTAGACCCCCAAACGGCTATTTCCATACCCTTGGCCACCGCGCATGCGCAGAATGACGATATTACAACCCCACACCCAGTCCATCAGATGCGCCTTCACGAATGCTTCACATTGATACTTCACTCAACTCCATCGACCCACTAGTGGCCCACCTAGACCCCAAAACGTATATTTCCATACCCTTGGTCCACCGCGCATGCGCAGAATGACGATATTTCAACCCCACACCCAGCCTATCAGATGCCCCTTCACGAATGCTTCACATTGATACCTCATACGTCCCCATCGGACCGTGCAGCGTATTTGAAGTCTGGGGACTACTTTTTCTCCGCCTCACCGCCAGATCGCATCACCGCGGATGAATACATTCCCTGCAACAATTGGAACTCTCCTGTGTTGGAGGTAGCTTTTTGGTCATTCTGCCGAAACTATAGTGCACTTGACCTCTCCTTCACTTGACCTCCACTAACAAGAGTTATCTCCCTGGAAAATATGACTCGTCCCGTCTTCTATATACTACTTATCTCAGGTTTTGAAGCGGCATTATACGGATATTTTTTCGTCAAAAAGATTCATTTCACTACCGGAATTATGAAATATTCGTTAAAAAACGCTTGTATGGAAAGGTATGGGTTGACCCTAAGCTGGAAAATGGATGTCATCTCTCGGTATAAAGCGTTTAAGGTTCCAAGCTCCCTAGTGATAAGATTTTCGACACCTTACCCGTATTTGCTCAATACAATTGCATAAAATAAAACTCACCAAAAACGAGTTATATATTATTTCAAAGCTGTTCATTCAGGGAATTATTATTGTTCTTTTATTTACCACAACTGAATCATTTCAACTCAAATGAAGCGGTTTGTGAATATTTGGCCTACATTGAAACCGAGGAAACCTAAAAAAACTTGAGGGACTGTCATAAGTTTTGGTATCAGGAAATGGGTTTTTGTCACTTCTTTCGACAATTTATAGAGTTGATTATGAATTGCTATATTAGGTGCGAAAAACATTTTCGAATTGTTGAAGCCTATTACGGCCCGGGTCCCTTTAGATTTTGCTTGATAATATTAGAAATCGCTCCCCTTATAAGTGTTCTCTACATATATTTCCAAAAGTGATATTCAGTTATATTTTATAAGTGAACGATTTAACATTCGGATTCTTGACAAAATTTTTATTTTGTCAAGAACCATTTTCAGAAAAATAGTTCTCTCAAAAAGCTATTAAAATGTGTATATTGTTGTTTCAATCCGCACAATTCGACAAAAAACCCCGCAAACAATGTTTTTACCGGTGTAAAGCTGAGAAAAAGGGGGAAAAACATGAGGGCCACGATCAGCATACCGGCAATCAGTATTACAGGATTAGCTGTGTACCGACACACACTCCAATTCTGGGACACCGCCAGCTATCCCGGTGGAAGGGGTCTTAAACAGATTAGTGGTGACCCATATACGACATGCGATCAATTTTGGTTTTGTATTCTTTTTTTGTCAGTTACAATATGTATTTTTTTTCTCTGTTTTATTTTTTGGGGGGAGGGGGAGTGATTTCTTTAGTTTTCACCAGAGAGAAAACGTTTTCACCAGGGTGGAAAGGTTTTCAGGTGGGGCTTTCATGCCGGTACCTGTTTTCACCAGGCCCTATTTTTCACCCAGGTGAAAATCTGAAAAGGTTTCCACACAAGTGAGAAGGTTTTAACCCAGGTGAAAAGGTTTTCTTTCCGGTGAAAAGATTTTCTCTCCGGTGAAAACAAAAGCAATAATCCTAAAACAAACGAAGCAAACGCAGAACTAAAAAAATAATGCAAAACTAATACAACTAGCATGTCGTATATGAGCCACCGTAGATTACTGCATTAGCTTTTCAAACTGACTGAACTCTTTGAAATTAATAGTTCATAAATTTAACATAAGGAATAATTTTTTGATTATTTTTTTGTTCACCAAAATAACTTAATCTCTGGAAATCTTCAATACTGTTCTTTGAAAATACGTTTGGTGTCGTTTGGTTTGGTGTCGCGTTACAAACGCGATCCAAACGATTACAGGAAATGAAACGCTTTCAATATCGCTTAGATGTCATATTCCTACGAAGTAGGCTACAGATCGCAAATTGTCCGGTAATGAGTGAGTCAGTCCATCCGAATCCTTTCGTCGGCAAAATAAGGAGAACCGTTGACATTAGAACCTTGATTTTTGGCATGAACGTGCATTAGGGCATTGCTACCAGCAAGTTCTGATCTGAAATAATTCTGATTAAAATTAGATTTATAATTAACACTTCAGTATATTGTTATATATATGTAAGCTGTAGCCTGTAACGTGTAGGCTATCCTGTTTCACATCCAAACTATGTATGTCATCATTGCCAAGAAAACTGTGGTCCGTTTTGCTCCAGCGTTTTATCGCATTTAATGAGTAGGCCTATCAGTTACACTCCGGCTAAAAATACCCTACTGCATATACCCTCAAAAATTCAGCGCTGTTTGCACAACGAAGCTGAGGTGGTTTAACGTTATCATAAAGAAAATCAACGATCAACTGCCATAGAATATAATGTGAAACAAGGAAACCGGAATAGTACATTCATCAGATTGCCGATACCCAAAATGTGTTGTCTCATATATCTAAATAACAACGTGATGTAGAGACGCTATTTATTCGTCTTTGTACCGGTTATGCTCAGGAAAATCACATAGAATCATTATTATCTTGTGCATAAAAGGTGTTGGTCTCGAGTTGAATTACCGTAAACTACATAAATGCTACCTTTCTATACTATAGTACTATATATAAAAAATTGGTGTATTGTTGGGAAAAGAATGTGATTTAAAAAGTTGTTTTGATCCTGGACAAGGGCACTAAAAACCACTAAAGAGATGTAGATGTATTTTCACACGTAAAGCTTGAAATCTAGTGAACTTATATTATTCAATCTGTTTCCTTAAAAAAAAATGTAAAACTAAATCGGTGATCGTTATTTATTTTGGAACGAAGGCGCATTAGGAGACTGTTACCAACAAGTTCTGAGCTGACCTATTTTTGATGGAAATTTCTGGTGATTTATGATGAAAATCAGTGCCCATCTTAATATAGGCAGGATTTCAACTGGGGGTGGGGATTTCCAAGAGTTCAGTTCGTGTTCGAGTCCTAATGCCTACTGTACTTCGTAGGTCCTGTGACGTTAGTCACACTGCTCATGTATACATGTATTTCGTTTATCACAACTCGTTTCCCTTATCAAAATCTTTTGTTCTGATCGAAACGCGTTGTTTTCCCTTTCGTTCAAATCGCGCAAACCAGGCCAAGAAGACAGTGTTCGGGGCTTTTCGCAACCGCTAATATTATTCCTTGTGCTATGAAATAAACATCTGTGGCGTATATTTTAATATTCTTACGAAGTAGGCTCTCATTTGCAAATTGTCCGGTAGTGAGTGAGTGAGTGAGTGAGTCCATCCGAATCCTTTCGTCGGCAAAATAAGGAGAACCGTTGACATTAGAACCTTGATTTTTGGCATGAACCTGCATTAGGGGACTGTTATCAGCAAGTTCTGAGCTGACCTACCTAGGTGACCTATAAACCTCGAAATTTTAAGAGGATTTCAGGTTATTTCTAGATAGAGGGCCCCAAGTCATCTCCCGACGGTCTCCCGTAGAGGGCCCTCAAGTCATCTCTCGAGTACACACTAAAATCATATCAAACCCTACTTCGTAGGTCCTGTGACGTTAGTCACACTGCCATGTTCCTACTAGTCTAGTGGCTTAACGCCATTTTTCAACGAAATCGTGACATGCTGGATTAAAGCACCAAACTTGGCAGAGTCAATGTACATGACATGTACAAACATTCCGCATGGCGGTGCCAGACCTGAGTGACCTAGTTTTCGAAAAATCCAAGATGGCGGCCAGTACGCCTATCAAACATATAAATACCCGTATTTCCTGTTGTGGTTGGGTTAGTGTGTTCATTAAAATGACCAAATATGCCTTTGTGAAGCATAGAAATTGATATATTGGTACCTCGAACCCTTTGCAACCATAAATATTGTCAAAAGATATGATTTTTAACCCTACCTGGTCTTTTTATTGTGGGGGGGGGGAGTGGCACTTTCCGCCGCCCCCTCCCCACGTAGTGAACTTTTCTCTGCTGCTCCAAAACGATGAATCCTAGCTAGGAGGCTGAAACTTCGTGACTTTTTAGCTTATCGTATTGGGGTCATTTTAAGGCCATTTGATATCATCCAGAGCAGAGGATCATGGGTAAATCCAAAATGGCGGACATGTATCCCAGAAAGTCGTGTTTTCAGTCGTTTCTGCCCACTTCTTTGCACTTTTTCTGGCGAAAAATGGCTAGAAAGTAATTTTAGGTAAAACTAGTTATTGTCTATTATACGTAGTGGTTTTTAAAAAGAAAAATTGCAAAATAAAAATTTGATAAATCGACCCAAAAATAGGCCAAACAATAGCTTCAGTGAATATGACGTCACGGTCATGTCATCATGACGGCCATCCTGCAAAAGATACCGTGTGGTAAGTTTCAGTACTCTACTGAAGTTTTCTTTGTTGTGAGAGGCGAGGAGATTTCAAGTGTCCTGTGGAGAAACCTGACGAGGGAGCTTTGAAATACTACGATGATTTAGTAAGGAATGACAAGGGCTTTCAGGAACTTGATGCAGTGCTCGTCGACTTGGAATTAAGTGGATGTGAAAGAAGATAGAAAAATCACCAAAAAAACAAACCGATTCGGGTCGGCGAGAGAAGATTGGCCAGCTCAAGATACCGAACTGCATGTTATCTCTGACTATCGGAGGAGATTTAGTTACTATTGAAGCAACATGTGATAATAGATGTTTGAGGGCTTTCAGGTCACAAACCACTAAATAATCGCCTTACTTATTATGTAGTAAATTCATTGCGCACATCTTGCGAAAACGATACTCCCTAACATTCGGCACCATGAATGACCTACCACATGATGTAACTTAGCTTTTCTGCTAAAACATATGAAAAAATCAGCATACATTTCCAACGATCGTTTTGAACCAGAGCCGACGGAAAAGATGGCATGCCACCTGACATATGAGCTTCGGATTTGGGGAGGGCAATCAAACTGGCCCAGATTGTTTCCCTCTTAAAATTTGGAAAACGTATTTTGATATTTTCTAGAGTTGAATATTGTAGAAACATTTAAAAATAGATCAGAAACCATTTTCCGCCCAGTCCGATATAATGGCCAATCGTTGATCCCTAGGAGCTTTAATCCGTAATATCACCTTGCACCCCAAAACCATTTAGGGGTTTGTAACCTACAGAAGTGCGGAGAGAAAGCGCCAAATCGTGTCGTCGGTTGAAAGTGAATACTTGGTAGAATCCCGGATGTTTGCGACTAGTTTCCTACATTAAAGGCGATGTTGAAGAGGTAACCCACGTATATTACGGTCCTTAATCAGACTACTCCTCACTCCATCAGAAAGTGTGCTAGGAGCGTATTCTTTAGCCTGGATTTGTTGATGGTCTTCGACATTCCCAGAATGCTTGTCGCTCTTCAAATACTACACGTAACTCAGCAAATCTGAATATGTAGGTTCTCTTTTCAACATTTCTTTCAATGTAGAAAAATGGCTCTGGAGACACCTTGGATTCTACAATGTCTTAACTTTTACCTGCCCACGACTTGTCTTCAAAATTCTAAAGCAATTATTGTAAGCCATCAAACATCTATTATGTTATTTAGCTCCGATAAACATTTGCCGCTAAATCTCCTCCGGCAATCTGTGATAAGAGTTCGGTATCTTCACTTGCAGCTGGGTAACCATCCTCCATAGACTTGTCTAGAGTCACCGTTGAGAATATAGGCAGCACTCATTGAGCGTACATACAGACGATTGCTCGGTCCTACCAGAGGCTCCGAGTGATTGGTGTTTAGACCTCTGTTTCCCCGAACCAGCGTTATTTATTCGCTTGTTCTTTCAAGTTTTTTTGCTGGAAAAACTTAGATGACATGCTTTGTCCCACTTAGCATGGTTCAGCAACAATTGCGCAGCACTTTCACATCCTCTTTCATAGTTCACATAGTTTACAAATCTTACGATACGAGATTTGACTTTAAAATAGTATCTTTTGACACTATTTTTTGCAAAGGGTTAGAATTACCAATATATTCATTTCTGAACAACACAAAGGTATATTTAGTCATTTCAATGAACATCCTAGACTAACACTGAACAGAAAGACGGGTATTTACATGTTTGACGGATATACTGGACGCCATCTTGGATTTTTCGAAAACTAGGTCACTGAGGTCGTTCACCGTCATGCCGAATGTTTGTATATAACATGTTCATTTACTATGCCAAGATGGGTCAGCTTCAATCCAGCATTTCACGATTTCATTCAAAAATGGCGCTCAGCCGCAATACTAATGCCGTTCTTGTATTAGTAAATTGATGGCCTGAAGATCAACGACCTTGTAAATAAGCATGCGGCCATGACTCGGTATTTATAGCCCTGTCAGAAGTACTTGGGAAACAAAGTTATTCGCGTGTGTCTAAATTATGTCACAGCTCAAGTTCTGTATTGTATATATAACGATAAACTAATTGGACATGAATAATTTCCATAACTCGCCAAGTTTCGTCAACTGATTGGCGGCCATCTTGATTTATGATTAAATCTGTCATTGTAACCTATTTGAAATATTCGTTTATGATCTCCGTGCCTCACACAACATATATATGGCCACTTCAAATAAGATGTTAGCCAACATACGAGCAAGGATATGACCATTTGAATATTTAGCGGCCATATTGGCGGCCATCTTGGATTTTGAGAGAACAAGGTCACCCAGGTCTGGCACCTACCCGGGATATGCTTTTGCATCCTATGTACAGTAACTGTGCAAAGTTTCATGCTTTAATCCGGCGTGTCACGATTATTCACCTAAGCGACTGGACTATACGAAGTAGGCTACCATTTGCAAATCGTCCGGTAATGAGTGAGTGAGTGAGTGAGTGAGTGAGTCAGGCAGTCCATCCGAATCCTTTCGTCGGCAAAATAAGGGGAACCGTTGGCATTAGAACCTTGATTTTTGGCATGAACGTGCATTAGAGCATTGTTATCATCAAGTTCTGAGCTGAATGAATTCTGATGAAAATTTGATTTATAATTATTTTTTTATTATTTATTGATGGCTCAGTGAGTGCACTGTCATGCCCATCGGGAACCCTTGGCTGTATGTTTCACTGTGACTTTTGAAGGTTCCCTGATACGGCATATCACGATGGACACGCCGGTTCTCGTAAAATCACCGAAGTTAAGCGACTTTGAGCCCGGTCAAGACTTGGATGGGTGACCTCGTGCTGTACAGCTGGGCTGATAAGTGTCCATGGTAATACGAACTGAGGGCGATAATAGTTGCTACGCTAATGACTCACCAGCGGTGACATCTGGGAAAGTTAATAGTACCCACTGTCAATTAGAGACTGCTATTTAAATTCTCTCACGGTAGCACATAGGGCCCCAAGTCATCTCTCGAGTACACACTTAAATCATATCAAGCCCTACTTCGTAGGTCCTGTGACGTTAGTCACACTACCATGTGTGTAAATTCTTATCCTTGAGTTTGCTAATTTGCGGTGAACACCCTGAAGTCATCTCTGGTCTACTCGAGTGTGGATCGATCATCTACACAGAAAAAAAAATCCTTAAAAATTTAAGGAATATTCCCCGACTATTACACCAGCGGTATATTCCTCAACATAACTAAGGAAGGAAATTCCAAAACATGCTACGGAATATTCCTTATTGAATTTTAAGGAATATTCCGCTGGTGTAATAGTCGGGGAATATTCCTTAAATTTTAAGGATTTTGTTTTCAGTGTATATTTTGACAAGGCCGCATCGTTGTGTATTAAAACGAACTTGTCGCCCGCCCGCGTTTTTTCTTTCGCCTACGGTTGTTGACTTGTTGGTGGAAGGAGCTAGGTTGGGGCATTCGCTGTACAAAATGTAGCACCGACCAACAGTATATACTCCCGACGAAGCAACCGTATGGACAGTAATGTTTATTTAACAAGAACAATAACAACAATAAAACGCGTTTCGAACGCGTTCGCAAAACGCGTTTCAAGCGAAACAAAACGAAAGATAAATACTTACGGGTGATTAAACGCGTTTGGAAGGTATAAACGCGTTCTTTGAGAAGCGAACGAAACGAATATAAAACGCGTTGAGAACGCTATTAAAACGCGTTCCAAACGCTAATACGCCTGTCACACTCTACTGCGATCAGTTGTCGACCGCTTTGCGCTCCCGGACTTTGAAAATTTTCACCAAAGCGCGGTGACATCGCCGAAAATTGTGAAATCCATGACACCAGGTAGCTTACAGTAGCTTACAGTACGTTCTTGACTCGCTTATTACACTCTCACTGCGACCCTATGCGTTCCCAGTTTGATCATCAGTGCGCTCTCAATGCGCCCCCACTGCGCCCTGTGTGCTCTCATTGCGTCCAAGTCGCTGCCGCTGCGGTCTCACTACGCTCTCAATACCTTTGCAACTCGTGCATTGCGCATGTGTGGCGTGTATAAAAATAGAGCCTCCTGCGACCAGGGCATCAGTCTACTTTCAGCATGCCAAAAACCAAGAAAACCAAGGTGCCAGTGTCCAGCGTAGTAGAAGTGCAGTAACAGCACAATAAGAACGGAAGAGGCACGTATTGAGAGCCCAATTAGCGTACAGCAGTCGCACACCAAGTCGCTTCTATGCGTTGTTGCTACGTCCACGATATGTTCATGTAGTTCGCTTTGCGCTGTCATGGCGACTGTACTGCGTCATTACACCGTTTTCGTCAGAGCGCCGACCCGCTGCGCTTGTTTTGTGCATGCACAAAACAAGCGCCGATGTTTGGCGCTCAAGGTAGCTCATGGCGACCCTCTCCCGTCCTTGACAGTTTCCACTGCGTCACCAAATCTGCCTCACGCTTTCATACTTTTCAGGTCGCAGTGGGAGCGCCAGCGTGACCGCGGGTGAGTGTGACAGTGCTTTAATAGGACGATATTATACGCGAAAACACCGGACACCGAACGCTTTTACCCCTATGCGATTTTTTGACATATTTTCACAAGTTTTCCCCCAGACTCGAGTCTTAGAAAGGAGCGAAACGTGTCATTAAAAAGTACGACGGATGAGCAAGAGATACGATACAAAAACAAAAACAAAAAACAAAAACAAAAACAAAAAGACAAGACAACAGCGAAGGACGTCATTCTATACATATAACTGTTAAAAGGCCCTGTCACACTCACCCGCGATCACGCTGGCGCTCCCACTGCGACCTGAAACGTATGAAAGCGTGAGACAAAGCGCAGTAAGGTCACTGAGAACGATTTGGTGACGCAGTGGAAACTGTCAAGGACGGGAGAGGGTCGCCATGAGCTACCTTGAGCGCCAAACCTCGGCGCTTGTTTTGTGCATGCACAAAACAAGCGCAGCGGGTCGGCGCTCTGACGAGAACGGTGTAATGACGCAGTACAGTCGCCATGGCAGCGCAAAGCGAACTACATGAGCATATCGTGGACGTAGCAACAACGCATAGAAGCGACTTGGGGTCGCAGAAATCGTCCCCTGCGACTGGTATGCGACTGCTGTACGCTAATTGGGCTCTCAATACGTGCCTCTTGCGTTCTTATTGCGCTGCTACTGCACTTCTACTACGCTTTGTGGGCTTGTTTGCGCTCATTCTACGTCCACAGTGCGCTGACATTGAGACTATGACGCTCGTTATACGTCCAACGCGTTGTTCCGACGTTTGCAATAGGTTCACAGTGCGTTCTTATTACGGTCCCACTTCCACTGACCCCCACACACATTTTGGTATAAATACAGCTCCATCGTCTATACACAATCAGTGTGCATCTGCTCTTGACCATGGCCGCAGGCAGGCAGAATGTGCGGACTTCTTGGTTTTGGGCCTGCTGAAAGTAGACTGATGCCCTGGTCGCAGGAGGCTCTATTTTTATACACGCCGCACATGCGCAATGAACGAATTGCAAAGGTATTGAGAGCGTAGTGAGAGCGCAGCGGCAGCGACTTGCACGCACTGAGAGCGCACTGAGAGCACACAGAGCGCAGTGGGAGCGCATTGACAGCGCACTGTTGATCAAACTGGGAACGCATAGGGTCGCAGTGAGAGCGTAATAAGCGAGTCAAGAACGTACTGTAAGTTACCTGGTGTCATGAATTTCACAATTTTCGGCGATGTCACTACGCTTTGGTGAAAAATTTCAAAGTCCGGGAGCGCAAAGCGGTCGACGGCTGATCGCAGTAGAGTGTGACAGGGGTATTAGATAATAACACTCAGGTCGGCAATAGATGTGAATTACCTCTGTAGTGTTCCAATGAACTTCCACAACAGCTATTACAATTACGCGCGAGAATGATACTTTTCAGTGGTAACAAATAGAACGTCCCGTTGCCATCACTGAAAGCTGTTGGCCGCTTCTCTCTCACGCACAAATGGTTTTCTCTCTTAAAAATAAATC
Organism: Hanleya hanleyi; assembly: GCA_036873755.1. Taxonomy (NCBI): domain Eukaryota; kingdom Metazoa; phylum Mollusca; class Polyplacophora; order Lepidopleurida; family Hanleyidae; genus Hanleya; species Hanleya hanleyi. The sequence continues at coordinate 44,184 of JAVTVY010021002.1, forward strand.
GGATTTAATTCCATTGTATGCCTATATAGAACTGGTGCAACTGTCGAAAGTGAAAGATTAACGTGGAACGACGGCTGAGTAGGGGCCTACTGAATATCGAATCTGACACCTAGCGTGAGGGGAAATAGTTACAACGTTATATCCGTGACAACTTAGTATATTTGTGCGATGTGTGTACAGGACCTTCGAAGAAGGGTAGGCATGAGGACTCCGACGCGCACTGAACTCTTGGATATTACACCCCCCAAGTTGAATTCCTGTCTATATTAAGACGGGCACAGCCCAAGTCAGAATCACTGGTGATTTTCATCAAAAATCACCAGAAATTTTCTTCAAAAGTAGGTCAGCTCAGAACCTGCTGGTAACAGTTTCCTAATGCAATTCATGCCAAAAATCAAGGTTCTAATGTCAACGGTTCTCCTGGAGCTCTGACGTCGTATGAGCATTATGTAATACACATTTTTGCAGGTGTTTACATGAATAGTCACAATCAAAGCTTGACAAATACATTGTATTCTAAAAGCGACTTGAAAATTCAATTCAATACTTAAAAACGTCTTGGAAATTCATTTCAGTTGAATACTACAAGTCGGTGATAGGGAAGTAAAGATAGGCAGATCAAGCCTTAGATCCAACATTCAATAGCCTGACGTCATGCACGCAGAATTTTCACGTGAAGACATTGTGATGTTCTTATCCTCCAATCTGTCATCCTCCCCACAGCGCATGCTTCATTTCACAGGCTCATTAACATCCCTGCCTCCAATATCGGAAGTTGACCTTTACTACGTTGCTTTGACGTATAGGGAAAAACCCACGTACGCACGGTTCAGTTTGCATCCGGCAGAACAACTCCTTCAGTTTTGCACATGAGCGAACTACTTTTCATATGCTCTGTCCAGATAAACAGGGAAAATAATCTCCAGATAATTCTTGTTAACGCTAGGTGAACAGAGGTATTATGCAGACTTGAAAAGTAATCGAAATGTTCGGCAAACATCTATTTTACTATATATGATGTCACTTCCGGCGATGTGCGCGCGGCCGGGAACTCGACTGGTGGCCCCCAGCGAGGTGGTTGGTTGTCAGGTCGCCAGTTAATTTCACAACTACGTTGTGACAATAGCAGACACATGATAGTCTGTCATACGGCAGTGAACCAAGTGTCATTAATACTCCCTTTTTACATTATCGTGCACTACATTGGAAGAACAGTTGGTTTGCCCTTCATGTACTGGTGTATTACATACCCATATCGTGACTGCTACTTATCACTTCTAGTAAATATGGTTGAATTGTCTACTAGCGTATATGAATTTTACCTTCGTCTTGCTTTAAATGGCCAATTATTTTTTTGTACAATCAGATAATATTTCCATTATCGTTACAACTGATCCGTGAACCCGTGATACTTACTGTAAGAGTGGTCTCCCATGGAATGATTGTGTTTTACATGAAATATTATGTCATCAAGTGAGATAAATGTTGCCTCCGTCAACTGTCAAGGGCTTAACGAGAAACAAAAACGTAAAGATGTCTTTCAGCATATACAAAGCTATAAGTGCTCAATATATTGTCTCCAGGATGTTCACTTCACTACAAAAATGGAGAAGCAAATTAAATCTGAATGGGGTTACGACGCATACTTCAGCTCTTATAAAAGTAACGCAAGAGGGGTAGCCATACTCTTATCAAATAATTTTGAATATCAAATTTTAAGAATAAAAAGGGATAAAAAGAATGGTAATTTCTTAGTTTTGGAGGTTAAAACACCCGAGATAACCTTTGTACTACTATCCATATATGCTCCTAATACGGACCAACCTGATTTCTTTGTGACCATCCAGGAAATACTGGAACAGTGGAATAACCCGCATTTTGTCATCTGTGACGATTGGAATCTCATTCAAGATCTTGAAATGGATACTTCCAACTATTCTAGAATAAATCATCCAAAGGCTAGACAAACAGTTTTGGAAATGAAAGAGACTTTGGACCTTGTAGATCCATGAAGAGAATTTAACCCCGGACATATGAGGTTCACCTGGCGACAAAAGAATCCCATTAAGCAATCTCGCCTAGACTTCTTTCTTATTTCCAGAAATATTTTTCACGTGGTGAATAAGACGGAAATCGAATCCAGTTACAGATCGGACCATTCTCTAATTCTCCTGTCCTTAAAAGTTGATGATTTCAAAAAGGGTAGGGGGTTCTGAAAATTTAATAACTCATTATTGAAAGATATCGAATATGTTCAGCTAGTCAAAACTACAATTCAAGAAACAGTACAGCAATATTCTACCTATACAGAAGATCTAACAGGGGCGATAACTTATGATATTAATGATCAATTACTACTGGAAATGATATTGCTAAACATTAGAGGTAAAAGTATTTCATTTTCAAGCCATAAAAAGAAAGAATATATTAAAAAGGAGGAAGAGTTAAAGAGGAAAATATTTGAACTACACGTAAAATTAGACACTCAAGGGAAGTGAAGGAAAAAAATGAGCTGGCAGGAGAAATCGATGAATGTAATAAAGAATTGGAATCAATTAATAAGATAAAAGTTGAAGGTATCATGACTAGAGCAAGGGCTAGATGGGTTGAAAAGGGGGAAAAACCAACAAAGTATTATCTAAATTTAGAGCACAGAAACTACTTAAATAAGGCGATAACTAGGATAGAAACTAAAGATGGAAAGATGTTAACTGACCAAAGTAACATTTTGGACGAAGCAAAGAGTTTTTATAAAAAACTCTATTCCAAAAGGGACGTACGAAACGTCGATTTGAATCAGCTTTTTGAAAATCTGACTATCCTAAAATTAACTGAAAAACAGGCAGAGTCTTTGGACATGTTGGAGGGAAATTTTTCTGCGGACGAGATACTAGCATCACTAAAATTACAAAAAAATGACAGCATCCCGGGGTCAGATGGTTTTACCACAGAGTTTCTAAAAAATTTCTGGAGAGATCTCGGACATTATCTTGTCAATTCATTGAATTATAGCTATGATGTAGGGGAACTTTCTGTTACACAGAAGCAGGGTGTGATAACCTGCCTACCAACATGATCAAAAGAAGGAAAACCAAAACATTTGTTAAAGAATTGGCGCCCTATTTCTCTACTAAATGTTACCTATAAAATCTGTTCCAGCGCTATCGCTCAGCGAATTAAAAAAAGTATTGCCAGGTATTATAAATGAAAACCAAACCGGGTTCATGACTGGCAGATTCATCGGTGAAAATACGCGGTATATGACTTAATGTCCTTAACAGAAAGTAAAAATATTCCCGGTTTAATACTTTTGATCGATTTTGAAAAGGCCTTTGATTCCGTTAGCTGAAGCTTCATTCAGAAAGTCCAAGGTTTCTTTAACTTTGGTCCATCTATAAAAAAGTGGGTAGAAATTTTCACCAAAAATACAGAATCGTGCCTTCTAGTAAATGGTTTTGCTTCAAGTTTTTTCGCCTTGTCAAGGGGTTGTCGTCAGGGGGACCTTCTCTCTCCGTATATTTTTCTGCTCTGTGCTGAAATATTAGCGATTATGCTAAGAAATAACGACAAGGTCAAAGGACTGCAATTGGGGCATACAGAGTTTATATTGTCCCAGTATGCAGATGATACAACCGTTTTTCTTGATGGATCATAGAGAAGTCTCGATGCCTGTCTGGAGGACCTAGACCTTTTTGCTCAGTTTTCAGGACTAAACATCAATACCGAGAAACAAGGATCATTTGGATAGGATCAGCGAAGGGATCTAATAAAGTCTATAAAACGAAATGGCGGGTAGACTGGAGGCAAGATTCGTTCTCTCTTCTTGGTATGATATTCACTCTAAATAAGGCCGAAATGGTGGAGCGAAACTACAAAGACAAACTGAAGACTATAGATCTGCCGATTAAAATATGGCTAAGAAGAATGTCGACGCCTTTAGGAAGAATAACGGTTTTGAAATCGTTAATATTACCAAAACTAAATATCCTATTTTCGTCACTGCCTGATCCGCCTCTAAATCTGATTGATGAACTACAAAAAAATGTTTCCAGTTTGTCTGGAGTAGTAAGCCAGACAAGATAGCCAGAGTTAAATCAGTTAAACCTTTTAAAGATGGTGGAATGAATATTCCTTCAATTATTAACGCTATCCGAGCTCAGAAAATATCATGGCGGAGACAAATAATTAATAAAAAATGTAAATGGTGTCATCTGCTTCCGGTGAAGTTTCTTGCTGCGGCAAGTGCCGGATATTCCATTCTTGGAAACAGCTCATTAAACCCCTTTTGGACCGATGTAAATACAGCGTGGGACCACTTTAAAAAAAATGTGATTTACAAAGAACCTGATCATATTGCATTTAAAAAGGAAATAATCTGGCAAAACAACAAATTTACGATTAATAATCAACCTATACTCTACAACAAATGGCTCGCCCATGGCATAAAATTTGTTAATGACTTGATACGAAATGACACTTTTCTCAGCTATGATACTTTCGAGGAAATATACTCAGCAACAAATATCAACTTTTTGGGATTCCATTCCGTTATATCGGCAATAAAACGAGCAGCAAATAAATTGAATGTAACTGAATTTTCACCATTTATTCCACCAAATATTTTCCCGTTGATAAAAGTACAATCATGATGTAGAGTTTTCTATAATATACTTATGGCTAGTAGTTTCGCGAAGACCAGTGTGAATATCAAATGGGAGACCACTCTAGGCACTGAATATGACTCTAAAGAATGATGTATGATCAATCGATCAGTGAACAACATTGGTAACATGAAACTCAAGTGGTTCCAGTATCGTATAGTCAATAGAATTTGACTACTAACTCATCCATGAACAAAATTGACCCAGAATAGAATGAACTTTGTACTTTCTGCAAAAGGGAATCGGAATCAATTTACCACTTGTTTTGGGGATGCCTTAAGGTCAGACCTCTATGGCAGCATCTAAAGGAATGGTTTATGGCAAAAGCAAATATCCGTTTACGAGTTAATCCACGGAATGTTATATTAGGTTTGACCACCCCAAGAGACAAAATTCTCAACTACTTAGTGACCGCTGTTAAATTTAATATATATAGACAAAAGGTTAAAAAAGAGCTGCCAAATCTACAGCATATAAAAGATGAATTAAAGAGTACATATTACTTGGAGAAATATATCAGTAACAAGAGAGCAGACTGGGACCAATTTAATAAACGATGGTCATCATGTCACCTGTTGTTCACTGAGCGATGAGATATTGTTATCATATACGTAACATTAGTAGTATTTATAAGTTTTATATACTGAATTGTAACTTTTAGCTACAGATTAGATTAGCACTTTTTGAATTGTACGCTTGCAGAAGTGATTGAAGTAATATGCTCTGTAAATAGCTTCTATATATAATAATCAATTCGCTTTTTGAACTTAGCAGGGTGATGTCACTGCAACAACTGTCATAACTTCTGTGTAGTGCACCAAAAATGAAATAAAATTGTCAGTTATAAAAAAAAAAAATACCAGGCGACTCTGTCTCTTAAAAAATGTCGTAGCGAGCATGTTGACGCTTATTGTCACTACTAGGGACCAGTAATTATTTGAGGCAAATATAAATCACAAATGATGTATGACTAAATCACATTTATGTGTATGTGGGTAAAATAGCACCATTACTGTTACCGCTGCCATGTGGATGAAGGTGAATCCTCCTGTATTATGCCAGTTGCAAAGTAATCAGTCTATCCCAGCACTGTCTAATACAATAACTTTCGAAAATTAGCAAAGATTTTGCTAAAACGAGAAAACATAGAGTCCGTCGAACACTTAAAAAAGAAACTAGGATGATTTGTATTTATTTATTAACTATTTTTTAAAATAGCGCTTGTAACGATACCTAGTGTACAAAGAAAAGTATAATGAAATCCAGATATAGCATTGGGCAACAAAATCCGCTTGGTAATCGGTCCCTGAACTACAATTTCAAATAAATATATTCTGCCATTTCGTCAATATTATATAGTAAATTGATATTGTTACGACTTCAGCTTCCTAGCACGTCTTGAATTATTTGGAAGTACGGAATTAAAATATGAATAGGTGATTGAAGAAAATTAAAACACGCTTTTCGTAAGTTTGACGGAAATTAAAAACAAACGGAAAGTGAAACAAAAAGAGTGGAATCGAAGATCACAGAATGAGAAATGAAAGAAAAAATAAAAATAAATCGGTGGCTGTGGCGATAAATGAGAAAAATATAAGAAAAAAATCAATTCTGAGAGTTGAAGAATGAACGAAAAGTGAACCAAAGATGGCAAAATGTCAAATGAGAGAGAAAATAAAAATAAATCTGTGGCTGTGAGAAGGAATAAGAATGAATCCAATATAAGAATCAATATAAGAAAACAATCAATTCTGAGAGTTGAAGAATGAACGAACCCACTCGTATAAGAATAATGACATCAATTATAACATGGCTCTAAGCTGCTCTAGTACTCCGTTAGTATTAATATTGAATATTTCACGAATAACCCTGAACAGCACTATATCCACGGAGGTGGCATCGAAGCAATGTATATCAAACGAACTTACCTTGAAAATTTTCATCTGGTTAAGAAACAAAACAATTCTCCCATCGCTGCTCTGCGGGGTATTTTATACTCTATCGCTATTTCTTCATTTACGACAAACCCCACCTAGCATTTTCGATTAACTCCCACATCGGAAGTCTTGTACGACGTGAGTTCCAACGTAAAGTCTTCTGGGAGTCATTCTGTTTCCTGAAAACGCCTTTAATCTATCAACTGATCTCGACAGAAAATCAATATTTGTTATTTGTTTATTCGGGTCGTTTATGGCAGTCTTCTGTCTTCCACTGGTGTGGTAATATGGAATCATTTATTTCATGTTCAGTTAAGATCTCATCGTGATTGGTAATACCATTATACACTTCATTGAGCTAATAGATATACAGTCTCCTGTATTAAAAGCGGGTAGCATTATGTTTCATCTTAGGACTAATACGTTTTAGCAGTAACAATCAGAGAGGAGATAAAATTAAAGGGTGGCGATGTCATCTTGGAACGATGAAGAGGACCAAGTTGATGGAATCAAGCGGCTGCCTTGGATGTTTCATATAACTCTCTGGCAAAAATAAATAATGTAGCGAAACAACCACGAAGAAATTATTATTAGGAGTATAATTATTACATTGGAGAATGAGGCGCTTTTTTTCAGCGTCGGACCTCACAGGTATTTGTTCTGAATACGAAATTTCATTCAATAAATACTTCCTCGTTTGAGTCTTTTTGGCTAAATTCATCCTCCTTTTTTTTCACATACCTCTGCCCAGTTTTCGGGTCCCGCTTGATGATGAATGTGTTTTTTGTCATCTTTTCCATATTCTCCACTCCCCTTCTAAAGAAGAACAGACGTACATCGAACTGAACTTTATTTGCAAGCTCAGTTGGGGTTTTTGGGGACATGAGAACAGACTTGTAGAGTTTACAACGATCGGACTCGTTTATGGGCTCATAATGATCGGTGTCGCCTTTTCCAGATGCCTTCAACTCTGCAAGTGCGGTTTTGAAGCACTCGTTGGCTTCATTAAACTCCGAATTTCTAATCAAATCAAAACTTTTCAAATACGGTGGGGCCTTCAGGTAACGATTCAGAGAATGTCGAAATTTTTCGAGAGTGGATGTTTTGTACAATTCTCCGTCTTGTTTTCGGGCATCCAAATAAAAAAGTACCTCTGCTAACCTCTCGGCCGAGAATCCTTCGAATTCTTCACTCTGTCCCTTCTCTTTCAGGTAATACTTCAAAGTTCTGGCGGACGCTTTGTTCGATTTTTTTTGTGTTGCTGAGAATAATATTAGCCCGCTTTTCAACAACTTCATCGTCCGTGTGAGACGCGAAACGTTTGCCTGATTCAGCCATTTTGTTTAGCAGACGATGGAATCTAGTGAACACCTGTTCGTTGCCCTTGGCGACGGGGGTATACGATATATATTCGACCAGCAAGTTGACAATACAGCATCACACATGAGGTCTGTCAGCCAATCAAAAGTCTACATGCTTCTCTGAGATATGATAAGAGTTTATGTGATCTCTCAAGTCATAAGATCACATCAGTGATTGTGTCAACTGAGTCAGCTGTTGGGCAATGACGTGGATATATGCCTATTTGTTTCGCTTTATTAATCAATTTCCCGATGGAAACAAGTTAAACTCGAGATGGAAATTTCTTCTTGTAATTATAATTTATTTTTTTGTTTTATTCGATTGTTACATGTATGAAAGCAGGCGACTCTTTCCTCACTCGACTCGTGAAATGGAATCTCCCAATGAACACCTGCACTTGGCACATGTACATTTCATATAACCTTGGTAAATCTTGTAATTATTGCACTGGTTAGCTCGATTTTATTGACACAAGTGTTACAGAATCAAACATCTACTTCTCAGGAGATACCATCACCACACCTAGTGGACTTACCTTGGTATACTTCATTTGGTATAGAAGCCAAACGATTCCCACATCGCTACAGTTGGGTTTGTTTTTTACCCCACTATCACGTTTCATTTTCTTTAACGACAAACTGTACAGAACGTTTGTGATGAATTCCGACGTGAAAAATCTTGTATGACTTCAGTATCAAAGAAACGTGTTCTGCCAGCCAGTATATTTCTTGAAAATGCCTTCAATCTTTCCACTCATGCAGACTGAAAATCAATATTTATTTCTAGTTATTTACGCTATTCTATTTGGTGAACTGATTTGAATCGTTCTACCGGAGATTGCTGAAGCCGTGGAAGGCTTCATCCCCACAGCGCATGCGCATGCTCCATTTCACAGGCTCATTTAACATCCCTGTCATCAATAACGGAAGTTGACCTTTACTACATGTACGTTGCTATGACGTGCAGGGGAAAACCCAGTTACGCGCGGTTCAGTTGGAATTTGGACGAACAACTCCTTCAGTTTTGCACATGAGCGAACTACCTTTCATATGCTGTGTCCAAATAAACAGAGAAAATAATCTCCAGATAATTATTTTTAACGCTAGGTCAACAGAGGTATTATGCAGACTTGAAAAGTAATCGAAATGTTCTGTAGACATCTGTCTTACTATATATGATGTCACTTCCGGCGATGTGCGCGCGGCCGGGAATCCTGTCCAAAAATCTGACTGGTGGCTGGGGTATTATTAGACCCTCAGAGAGGTTGTTGGGAAGGCTTCAGAGTTCAAGCCAGGTCAGGACATGCATGTTCCTCCGTCTTCCCCGATTGATATGGAGTCATTTATTTCATGTTGAATTAATGATCTCGAAGTGAATCTTAATAGTATTATTATGATATTTCCCTACCTCTCCTATTGTAACCTGATATGGTGCAACACATACCCTTGTAGCCACTGATCACATTACAAAAGAGAGCTATTAGAACTATATCATTTGTCAGTAAATATGAACATACTGCCCCATTATTTGCTCGCCTGAAAATACTTACTCTGGTTGACCTTAACCTATTCCTCACACTGCAATTCTGTCATAAATTTGTCCACCATCCTTTCGTATTACCCCCCAAGTTTCAGAATTACTTTACGAAATTAGTAAATATTCACGCATACCCAACTAGAGGTCAACTTAGGGGCCTCTGTAGGCCATTTTACCGTACCGATGTATCGTTCTACACTCTAAAAATCAAAGCCCCTCGTGAATGGAACAAACTCCCCTCTAATTTACAAAATTGTGTTCCTATTTCTCTTTTCAAGTCCCAAACGAAAATCTATATTCTCGGCAAATATTAGTAACACCGTTATCTCTATACGGGCAAGCAATCACACAGGGTTTTATGTTCATTTTTTTAGTTTTCTTGTCACCCTCATACCCTAAGTGTCCAACACCCTTACTACATTAGTAGTATACAAAGACCGATTTGGCGCACATTTCACCCGGATGTAACTATGACGTCACAGGGGTCACTGAGTGCAAGTGTGGGAGGTGGTGGGTTCAAAATGGCGGCCTGTGGGTGGTGGTGGGTTCAAAATGGCGGCTGTGGGTGGTGGTGGGACCAAAATGGCGGCTGTGGGAGGTGATGGGTTGAAAATGGCGGCTGTGGGAGGTGGTGGGTTCAAAATGGCGGCCTGTGGGTGGTGGTGGGACCAAAATGGCGGCTGTGGGTGGTGGTGGGACCAAAATGGCGGCTGTGGGAGGTGGTGGGTTCAAAATGGCGGCCTGTGGGTGGTGGTGGGACCAAAATGGCGGCTGTGGGTGGTGGTGGGACCAAAATGGCGGCTGTGGGTGGTGGTGGGACCAAAATGGCGGCTGTGGGTGGTGGTGGGACCAAAATGGCGGATTGTAGAAAAACGTATAAAAGGAGGCGATTTTTAGGGGTGGGGTGTATTCATTGCACTACCTGCCTGACTGACCTGACCAGCCTGCCTACCTGCCTGACTTACCTGACCAGCCTGCCTACCTGACTGCCTGCCTGCCTGCCTGCCTCACCTCTAGCCAGCCAGCCAGCCTGCTTGCCTGCTTGTATGAGCTGTGGAGAACCTTTTACTTTTTTTCATTTTACCAGTGCCAATTCACCAGACTATTACACCGTAGCAGTTACTCACCAGCCTGAGCCCACAGTCATGGAGTCATACTTTTTAGTGAAGCTTCGAAAGTACCGTGTTCGCCTCATTGATGAGATGCAGCATGTGGCCGAATTATGTGATCTGCTTATGGAGGAAAACATACTCCTGAAACAGCGTGTCGAAGAAATCATGGCTGAGAAAACCACTTCAGCACAAAACAGAGCCCTCATCGACGGTCTACTGCGCTCTACCCCCTATGCATTTCTAGCCTTCGTGGAGGGGTTGAAGAAGACGGGAAATGAAGAACTAGCAGATCTACTTCAAGCCGACGTTATACAAGATGATGATATCTTAGCCATGGACACCACCGAAGAGCGTACAGCTAGCAAACGTACGCACCCAGCGTCTGGTGTACCTGCCAAACGCGCTGCACGACCCAAACGGCCCCGACTAACACCTTTAGAAATACCTGAGCCAGTGCTTCAGCCAGTACCCCAGCAAGTGCCTGAGCCCGTGAAAGAAGAAGAGGTGCAACTTCCTATATCTGTGCAGGAGATCAATAGCATTATCCAGCAGGCCTACCAGGCAGCCCACACGAACATTTGGGAGCTCTCAGCCTATTTAACTGTGAGTGTCAATGACGAAGAAGTGCATTTTAACGCACCGGCCTTTAACGACAGACCAGCTAGGCATATTGCCTTGACCTTCGACACCTGGCTAATACTACAGACCCTTGATTACGCCATCGATGCTGTTATTCGCGACCAGGGGAGTGACGAAGCGAAATTTTATGTAGGTGACGACATCTTTGTCAGCTGTGCCTATTTCAACGACCAGCTCCTGGTGCATATCCGCAAATGGAAAATGAGGTTAGATACGCAAGAGCGTGTTCCTTGTCCTCAGGGTGTCACCTTGAAAATAACGGCGTGGCGGAAGTTGCAGAGTCTCACAGCTATAATTCATGAAGCCCTGTCTGACCAGGTGACTCAGTATATTTGTAAGAAGTACATCGACACATTCCTTGATCATGTCAGACCTCGCATTCGACACTTGCGTATCGAAGCATGTGCAGGCTGTGGGAACAACAGTCCGATAAACATGCATACGTGTGTGGAGAATATAATACCCTCATACGCGCTCATCACTGAGGCACTACAGGGCGTGACCGAGGAGCAAATTGGCCTGGCATTGGAAGCTGCCTGCGCTCCCAGAATTCCACGTGAACAGATTGCTACCTACATCTACGTGTACCAGGGGCGGAAAGACGATGATGAGTTCAAACAAGTCTTGTTGCATAACTATTGAACAAGTCTGGTGTTGAAAACATTTACCGTATTCCTACACGTTCATTGAAGCGCCTTCATAGCGTATAATTGTATTAAAAATTCAATACTCAGAGTTTTACTGTTAATTGTATTAAATTCAATACTCAGAGTTGAAGACGTTCATTCTATTGTCTTGTTGTATAAATATTGAACATTTTCAAGTCTTATTGCATTGGAACATTCAGACATTATCATCTGCCAGTCTTGCTCAAGCTGAAAATACGGCTTCTCTCCTGACGTATTCCTACACTATGTTCATTTTATGTTCATTCTATGTGCATTGAAGCGCCTTCATAGCGTATAATTGTATTAAAAATTCAATACCCAGGGTCTGGTGAACACGTTCATTCTATTTGTGTTAATAAAAATAGTAGAAAATTCAAAAAATGGCTGTTAGTGTTCATTCTTTTGCAAAAGATAATTGTATTAAAAAAATTCAACATTAAGAGTCTATTGTGGTGAAGACCTTAGGTTTTTTCATAGGGGTGATGGGAGCTGGTGTTTTTTTTGTGCTTTGAGTTTAGAAGTTCTCTTTCGAAAACATGGGTTGGCCCTAAAAAGGGCCTTTGGAAAAGTGTTACGACACTTGTTTTAGGAGCGGTAGATTCTCTTTACCCCGGCCACCTGCTTCCTACACACGGGACACTTGATCTTTAAATGCTGTTCGTCCGTTTCAGCGCAGTGGCACGTGTCCCCTATACATGTTAGCGTCACCCAGCATTCTTCACATAGGCATAAATGCCCGCACGGAAATAGGGCGTACAGGCTTTCGTCGTCTGTACACACGCTGCAGCTTGATTTACTTTCTTCCTTATCTAGGTCTTGTTGTTGTTTTAAATTCACAGCGTCCATTTGATCCATGTCTTGTCTCATGTGATTAATCTCCTCGTTGAGGCGGGTTACCTCGGCCCAAGAGCAATGTGGTGGTGTTGTTGTTGTTGTTGTAGGTGGCGTTCGTGTTTCGGTAGCCGCCGTTGTTATAATTGGTGTTTGGGTAGCCGTTGTATTTGCTGGAGGTCTGTTTAACCACTCTAGTTGGGGTAGTTACATCCTCATCTTCTTCCATTGCCACCCTCCTGATCTCTTCGTCTTGTTCTTCACTTCGCCGTCTCATCAACCTCGCATCTTCTTCCATTGCCTCCCTCCTGAGCTCTTCGAGTTGTTCTTCACTTCGCCGTATCATCGTTTCGTCGGCAATAATCCGCTCAAAGCTTGTAATTATTGTCACTCCATCGTTATGTTCTTCACTCGTAATCACCTCTCTGTGTTCTCTAGGATCGTTGAATAGCCTTCGTCTTGTACCCATGATTGTAGTTGTGAATAAATGGCAACATACTACGCGTTATTTATAGTCTAGGCGTTCTGTGGGTGGTGGTGGGACCAAAATGGCGGCTGTGGGAGGTGGTGGGTTCAAAATGGCGGCTGTGGGAGGTGGTGGGACCAAAATGGCGGCTGTGGGTGGTGGTGGGTTCAAAATGGCGGCTGTGGGAGTGGGTCCAAGATGGCGGTACCTGCTAAAAATATTTTGTGTTTTATTTTCCCAACTTTAAAACCGGTCTCATTTTTTGCAATAAATGTGAGTTCACTGCAGCATGTTTATCGAAAAGAAAACTAGAAAATTTTATCGTATCACACCGGCTACGGTAACACACCCCATTTGACACCCATAGCTGTACTCACATTTTGCCTGCACACTGTATAGTGCTGTGTTATCGTAGCCCGTGTGATAAAATTTTCTAGTTTTCTTTCGATAAACTGGCTACAATTTTCAGGGTGACATTATAAGGCTGTGAGGAACATACTTGACGTATTTTTACCCAGGAAAACCGATTTATTTCCAGTGTACCGGGTTTTCCACACTACCTAACCATAACGTTACGGGTCTAAAAATCGATAAAATCATTAAAATAGTGGCTTAGTCTACCGCTACCCTTCTAAATTTTTAAATGCTACACGATCAGTTGCCCCAGTTCAACTTGAAATAAATTTTATACGTGCACTCGCATTTATTGCAAAATCACACCGGTTTAAAATTGGAAAAGAAACACAAAAATATTTCTCCAGCGTAAGTGAGCACAAAAATATCATGGAGCCATTTCGCTCACGTCCGCGCGTTACACTATAAATAGCGCGCAGTATTTACTGATTCATTCACAATTATGCCAGTCTGTATTAGACGTGGAGAAGCTTTTCATTTTACCAGTGCAAATTCACCAGCCTATTACATCGTATTTGACCAACCTGAGTCCACAGTCATGGAGTCATCCCTGGCTGAAACCATGGATATTGACAACCTGTTACCAGACTTCATGATAAATGATGATGAACTACAACTGCTCGGGAACATCGATATGGTACATGATGAACCATGGCTGGATGCTATTATAGAAGACTTATTTAAAGATGAACACCAACCACAGGGCGGCCATAATCAAGACCCCCCAGGAGCGACACCGGATCTTAGTCACCCCCCCAGGAGCGACACCGGATCTTAGTCACCCCCCAGGAGCGACACCGGATCTTACGGCACTCGAATACCAACGTTTTGACGAAATGGACCGAGTGCTAGAAGATATCTTGAAACAACAACAACAACATGAAGAACAAAGCCGCCAAGCTGAAGCAGAAGAAGAAGAAGAAGAAGAAGAAGAAGGAGAAGAAGGAGAAGAAGAAGGAGAAGAAGAAGGAGAAGAAGGAGAAGGAAAAGAGTAGAAGAGGAAAGACTCAAGAAAACACAGAAAAAGACAGTACCCGAAAAAGAAAGACTCAAGAAAAAACAGAAAAGACTCAAGAAAAAACAGAATAAGAGAGAACAGAAGAAAAATAAGCGAAAAAGAAAACGAACAAATTGAAGACGTCATGCACTACGCTACCGCAATAGAAAGAAGACTGGCATCCAACACAGAATGCCAAGCAGCATAGTATTTACGCTGCGTGGAATGCTGTAATCACTTCGCCAAATACGCCATTTTCCCCTGTGGGCATCAAGCCTTGTGTATAGCCTGTATACACCGACATGTCCGATTACCAGAGCTTCCGGACGATTACAACCCCCTAGTGTGTAAACTCATAGCCTTGATATGCCCGGTGTGTAGTGTGAGAAGACAATCCGACCTGTCCCCAACGATGTAATCCCTTACATCTTCCAAAGGCCCTTTTCAGGGCCAACCCATCTTTCCGAAAGAGGAAACTTGTAAACTCAAAGCACAAAATAAAAAAAAAATAACACCAACACCTGCACATGCACACATACCTAGGTAACAATAGGTAAATAACACATCAATTTCCAGGTTAAAGTCCATTCCTATCTTTATAATATTACCCCAATGCATTCTGGGTGACGTCAGAATCCCTTCATTTTACACCAAATTCACCTAGTCTAAATTTGCCATGTTAAAATGATTGCGGCTATTTATAACATGAGAGTCGATGCTCATTGGTGGCCTACAAGGTGTCTACACCCAAGTCCGCGCGACCACCCTTCCTGGGTTAACTCACAATCCGCCGATTTTGCACCAAATTTGTCAATTCCTACGTTAAATGATTGCATGTATTCATATAACATTGGGGTTGGCCCTGAAAAGGGTCGTATGTACATCACTGTCGCCATTCCTGGGTGTCGTCAGAATCCCTTCATTTTACACGAAATTCCCCTAGTGCAAATTCCCATGTTAAATGATTGCGGCTATTTATAAACATGAGAATGGATGCTCATTGGTGGTCTACAAGGTGTCTACACCCAGGTCCGCGCCACCACCCTTCCTGGGTTAATTTACAATCCGCCTATTTTGCACCAAATTTGTCAATTCCTACGTTAAATGATTGCATGTATTCAGATAACATTGAGGTTGGCCCTGAAAAGGGTCGCACGTACACCACTGGCGCCATTCCTGGGTGTCGTCAGAATCCCTTCATTTTACACGAAAATTCACCTAGTGCAAATTCCTATGTTAAATCATTGCGTCTATTTATAAACATGAGAATGGATGCTCATTGGTGGTCTACAAGGTGTCTACACCCAGGTCCGCGCGACCACCCTTCCTGGGTTAATTTACAATCCGCTCATTTTGCACCAAATTTTTGCATGGGTTAGCCCTAAAACACTGAGAAAAAAACCCCTGTGTGTTTGGAAGTAAGGGGTTGGCCCTGAAAAGGGCCGTTGATGAGGCAGGGATTGTTTTTTTTGGTGTTGGAGTTTGGTAATACTATAGAATAAACAGGACATGATGTAGGACTTTGAATTGAATGTGCCAAGTTAGAAGTTCTCTTTCGACAACAATTGGTTGGCCCTGAAAAGGGCCGTTGAAGTCAATTTGTTGACCCTGTTTTCTTCAGGGGGAGTTTTCCTGTCTACTCCTTACATCTCGCTGACGGAGAAATATCTGTACGGCTCCATGGTGTACCGGTGTTGTTGTTGTCCGTCTTCAATGTCAGCAGAAATGGGTAGGTCTTGCAGGAAGCGGGCGGGTGGTATGGCTCCTAGTTCCACATATTCTGGCTCGACTTGCTGTTGTTGTTGTTGTTGTTGTTGTTGTTGTTGTTGTTGTTGTTGGTGTTGTTGTTGGTGTTGTTGTGGTGGTGGTGGAGGGGGTGGGTGCATTTCCTCCATGGCGTTTTGGAGGTGGACCAGCCAGGCCTCGTCCCCCACTGTTCTGGCTGTCCTTATCAGGGTCCGGTGATTCTGTGCTGCCGCCGGATTGACGTTGTTGTTGTCGTCTTCCATGTACCGGCACCATCCTGTTATTTCTTGGAGCCAAAAATCTTTTATGGCTTTGACCATAGCCTTCTTTTGCCGCCGGGCGATCTCCCTTTGTATTTCTACCATTCGCCCCGAAGCCTTGGTTGTCGACATCTTTGCCACGCGGTTCATCTTCTTCTTCAATATTAGTATACACGTCTTTGCAGTACGGTGAAAGGTTTTGGAATGCCGCTCACCACGCTCCTGCTGGCTTTATACTGACATACAGGTCATTTTCATTGGCTGTTTCAACCTCGGTGATACTGGCTTCATTGGTTCTTTTTAGGGATAGCGGATTGGCTCTTTTTATAGCCATCTCATTGGCTCTTTTTATAGACATCTCATTGGCCAATAGTGGGGGCCCCCACCCTTCCTGGGTTACGCCAGAATCCCGTCATTTTGCACGAAATTCGTCTAGTGGGAAATTTCCATGTTAAATGATTGCGTGTATTAATAACATGAGAGTCGATGTACACATCGCTGATGGATGCCTACGCCCACGTGCGACCACCCTTCCTGGGTTAACTCTCAATCCACATATTTTGCACCAAATTCACAATTCCTAGGTTAAATGATTGCGTGTATTCATATAACATTGGGGTTGGCCCTGAAAAGGGTCGCACGTACATCACTGGCGCCATTCCTGGGTGTCGTCAGAATCTCTTCATTTTACACGAAAATTCGCACTAGCAAATTCCTATGTTAAATCATTGCGTCTATTAATAAACATGAGAATGGATGCTCATTGGTGGTCTACAAGGTGTCTACACCGAGGTCCGCGCGACCACCCTTCCTGGGTTAATTTACAATCCGCTGATTTTGCACCAAATTCACAATTCCTACGTTAAATGATTGCGTGTATTGAGATACCATTGGGGGTTGGGCCTGAAAAGGGTCGCACGTACACCACTGGCGCCAGTGATGCATTCTGGGTGTCGTCACAATCCCTTCATTTTACACGAAAATTCACCTAGTGCAAATTCCTATGTTAAATCATTGCGTCTATTTATAAACATGAGAGTCGATGCTGATTGGTGGCCTACAAGGTGTCTACACCGAGGTCCGCGCGACCACCCTTCCTGGGTTAACTCACAATCCTCTGATTTTGCACCAAATTCGTCAATTCCTAGGTTAAATGATTGCAGATAACAATACAGCCCGAATGATCACGGACTTTCACGAAGGGTGAGGGTGGAATAAAAACTAGAACGGTTACGGGTACGGATAGAGAGAGGTGCGCACCTATAACATGTACGGCTACGGACTAGGGGTTTTTACTCACGAGTCATCACGGACTTTCACGAAGGGCAAGAATCGATATATACACATTTGCCTCGTCGGTGTTTTGTCATTCACCACTATGGCAGCGCACGGAGCGGAGCTTGTCTTCTTCCAACTCACGCCTGACGTCATCCTCTTCGTCTATGACCATGAACTGCAGCTCATCGAAGAACATCCGCGAGAGGTGAAGCTATGTTTAACCCTAGCAGGATGGACTCTATTGACACGGTTGTTACAGGGAAAAGAGCCCGAAGTCGATTTCATGCACGTGGGAGTCGGTGTCTACCTACGAAGTGGTAGAGATGATTCGTTTTTTCCCCGGTTAGAACAGTGTGGTGGTGCCTCTATCCTACTCCGTCCGGCATTATGGCAGGCGCTGAAAGCTATTATCACCGACGTCCACGACGTACTCCACCCCCAGGCGCACTCTGTAGCTACCCGCACTCTTACACCGGACTGCACCCTATTGTTGTATCCCCAACGCGTGGAGCTCATCGATGACGACAGTAGGTGTTGGTGTACGTCTGAACCAGCGCGTGTCTCTTTATCCCCGGAAGGCTGGACTACCTTGAAACCGGTGTTATGCGGTGACCTCGACGGTGATAGCATTCACCTGTGTGACGACGTCTACATTTTCCGTGGTCCCTATTTTGCTCGACTCCTCTGTCTCAAGCGAGGTGGTTTTACTCTGGACCCCGATCTATGGACGGCTTTGCAACAAGTAGTCCCCATGGTCGATGAAGTACTCTCTCTACAGGATAATCCATCAGAATAGTACGACTCATGTCTGTGCCCACCTGACACTATAAATACCAGGGGTGAGACAGAGTGTGTGTCATTCACCGTTCGACATTGGAGCAAGCATGTCATCCGACCTACGAGCCATCCTGCCCCTTACACCCCAGGTGGGGTTACACGTCTATGAAGATAAAGTCACCCTGGTGGAAGACCGTGGAGATATTTGCTGGGCGCCCGCTGAGACCGTATCGAATACGGTGACGCTACCTCGTGACGGCTGGACCAAATTTAAACGGGTGTTGAGCGGTGAGCTCGACGGACACCTCATCCACATAGACAATGCCATCTACGTATACCGTGCCACCTTCTTCCTACGCCTGGGCCGCTACCAAGACCCTACGCGAGGCTTCACCCTAGTCCCCGATCTGTGGTCAGCCGTGGAGAAAGTGGTGCCTATTGTGGACCAGCTGTTTACACCGGACGAGCGATCATCATACCAGTTGGGATGGGCTCGTGCTATGGAGGACGCGCTGGCTGAACCCCATGAACAACTACATGAACCCGATACAGCCTTGGAACAGAAAAGTACTATATCTATAGGGTGCACAGAGGCTAGAGTGTCAGTGTCACCTGATGAAGCGAACACACCACACCCCGACGGGGACCGAGGGGCACCCCGATGAGGGGTAGGAAGACAGTGATGAGGGGGTCCCGAAAGGGGAAAAAGGGGTCAGCATCTACAGTGAACAAGGTGTTAACCGATTTGAATTACAACCCTACCAGTCCAGCCGCGTATAGCGCTGTGGGAGCGCTCGCTCGAGCTGCCCATTCCCAAGGCATCAGTCGAACTGAAGTTCGAGACTGGTTAAAAACCCAAGACACTTATAGTTTACATCGAGCAGCGCGACGACATTTTCCCCGTAACCGAGTCATCGTATGAGGCATAGACGCACAATGGCATGCTGATTTAGTGGATATGAGTCGATTTGCACCCCACAATGATGGACATCGGTACATGTTGACCTGTATCGATATTTTATCCAAGTACGCATGGGTACTACCCATTCGCACCAAAACAGGAGAGAATCTGGTACGGGCGTTCCAGCAGATTTTCAAGACGGGGCGCAAACCCCTCTATTTGCAAACGGATGAAGGCACAGAATTTCTCAACCGACCCTTTCAAGCCTTTCTTAAGAAACAGAAGGTATTTTTCTTCCATACGTACAACGAGACCAAAGCCTCTGTGGTGGAACGATTCAATCGGACCTTCAAAGGACGAATGTACAAGTATTTTACCGCCAAAAACACCCGACGGTACATCGATGTACTACCTCAACTGGTCCAAGGGTACACTCGAGCCTATCATCGCAGTATCCAGCGAGCTCCCCTCGATGTGACAGAACGCAACGAACATCAAGTGCGTGGTACGCTGTACTCACCCAGTCCACCACCACTCACGTCACCTCGTTACAAACGCGGAGATGTGGTACGGATCAGTAAAGTGAAAGGACAATTTGAGAAAAGTTACTTGCCCAACTGGAGTGACGAGCACTTTGTCATCGTTCGCCATAAACCTCGACAGCCACACGTCTATCAACTGGAAGATCTACAAGGAGAAACACTGCAAGGCACGTTTTACGAGGCAGAATTACAACCCATAGTGAAAACACCGAAAGACTACTACACGGTGGAAAAGATTTTGAAAACGGAACGTCGACGTGGCATCCCCTATCATTTCGCCAAATGGCAAGGTTGGCCCCGTTCGTTTAATTCCTTGGTGTCAGACCGTGACATGAAACGCCTATAAATTCTAACCCCTATCACCTCCATCCTTCAGTGTAGGGTTGTACCATGGATAGTGCACATCTACCCTTACTGTTACGGACTCGAAAAGCACAAGTCGGTACTGTAGTGTGTCTAGTAGTGCTTCTGGGTACCTTATTTGGAGGCGTGTTCTACGATTTGGCGTACGTGATATCCTGTTTCAACACCCTTCGTCCAACAATTCCACCTCAATCATCCACCACTACCACCACCACCACCACTACGACTCCTACGCCATCTTCTACCACCACCACTAGGACTCCTACGCCATCTTCTACCACCACTACGACGCGGCCCACGACGTCACCTCACCGCCACGTATCAACCCAGAGACACCCCTATACGACGCCCCGTACTACTACTACTACTACTACTACGACTCGACCTCATCACCAGCCTCGGTCTACCCTGAGACACCCCTCACCCAGTACACCGACGCTAAAAAACATTTTTAGAGTGCACTCCGGTGAATCACGTTTACCACGGCAACGGTACCCACCGTTCCACTACCAGCCCCTATCCGAACCCTAAATCACCCTCATAAAAACTATGGATCCTCGGTGGCAGCATCCTTTCACGTGTCTCATCGCTGGACCGACAGGGTCGGGAAAAACACACTTCGTTCAACGCCTCATCCAACACGGGTCAGCCCTCATTTCACCTCCCGTAGCTCGCATCCTGTGGTGTTATGGAGCTTGGCAACCCGCGTACCAGGAACTGGCACGTCTCCCGGGACTCACCTTAGTGGAAGGCTTACCCCCTGACGACATCCCAGAAGACACGTTGGTCGTGGTGGACGATCTCATGACGGAAACGGACAGTCGAATCACCCGTCTCTTTACCAAAGGAAGCCATCATCGTCGGTTGAGCATCATCTACATCGTGCAGAATCTCTTCAGTAAGAACAAAGAGCACAGGAACATTAGTTTGAATGCTCAGTATGTGGTGTTATTCAAAAACCCCAGAGACGCTTCCCAAATTATGCACCTGGCCCAACAGATGTACCCTAAAAACACGGCCTTTGTACGAGAAGCCTTTGAAGATGCTACCCAAGGAGCTCACGGGTATCTACTCATCGACTTGAAACAAGACACCCCCTCGACCCTTCGATTGCGCACCCACATTTTTCCCGGAGAGGTGCAGACGGTGTACACACCCAAATAAAAGAAGAAGACAACCCACTCTAGCCGTCACAATCATGTCTGCACGGATACGCAAGCACGCGCCGGCCCTCCGCGTATTACGCAGCGCGCCACCGGAGGTGGGCCGGGCCCTGGTGCGCGGGGCGGATCCCGACTTGGTACGGTGTTTGTGTGAAGTGGCGCATAATGTGTTAAAAGGCAATGTTCCGCTCAGTCCTCTGCAGAAAGGAAATTGCAACGGCACAAGGCGGGTCTCCGAACGTTGGTGAAGAAGACGGGTAGTGTCAAGAAAAAGAAACAGGTGTTACAGCGAGGTGAATTTCTCGGCGCACTCCTCGCACCCTTAGCCGCTACTGTACTGGGACCGTTACTAGGCTCCATCTTGGGACGCTAACGTCATGGAACATACGAAAAAAATGATGCTGGTGGAACCTCGACTGTTACAGAGTTTGCAATCACCCTATCCCGTGCCTGCCACAGTGCAACAACTCCAGTCTCTTGATGAAGAGATGAATAGTATACTCCAACGTCGACTACCCGATCACGAGAAAATTCAACTCTACCATCATACGCTGAACCGGTACCAGACGTTTATGGATCAACATAGAGGGAGTAGTACACCACTCCCACAACTACCACCGCCACATACCACACTCACACCACCGCCGCCACCCTCATCCTCTGCCTCACCTCAGCTGGAAGAGGAAGTGTTGGCCAGTGTGCCTAAAGCCTTCAAGACCAAGGCGCGTTTATTGTTGGACCGGGTGAAACAGAATTCCGATATGGGTTGGAACGATGAAGGAAAACTGCTGATTCGAAACCAAGTGGTGCCGGGGTCTCATATGACCGATTTGATCAACGATATGGTACGTTCTCGCAAACACTCTAATCCACCGGACTGGGAAGCCTTTGCTCAGGGGTTAAAAGACACACACACCCCTCAAGAATTGGTAGGAAATCGTGAACGCTGGAAGTGGATGCAAGCACCCTCTCGACTTCGCCATACCTGGGAACGTGAATGGCAACCGCAGACGCCGCCCAAAACACCCTCACGGCGGGACCGTTCTTTTCACCCCTATGCGACCTCTATACCGGCCACACCACCGCCACGACGATCACGACGCCGAGGTAAGGCGCCCAAGGCCTGGGAACCCTACTAAGGGCACCCCTATAAAAACCCGGTGCAGAAGCCAGAACAACTCAGTCGTCATGTTTTACCTGACGTTGCCCAGTAATAGTTCACTCGATGTGTTTCCTGACAACACCTTGGCCAAGTATGTCACTCAATTACCACAACCGTTACATTTACCTGGTCGGTGGGAATGTGGACTGGTAGATATTCAGTACCCTTACTCGTGGTACAACGTACGAGACCAAGAAGTATGGTACGACGTCACCTACGAAGGCAAAGTAACCAAACTCATTCTCCCCGAAGGCCAATACGATACGCCCCAGAAGTTCATAGAGGGTCTGCTGTCCTTGTTGGAGTACAAGGCTCTACGGGAGGCCACGAATAGTTCAAAACCCATGAAAGTCTATCCCTTCAAGAATCACGTGATCTGGGCTGTCAACCCACACAACGACAAGGCCTGTATCCTGCTGAGCCCTAACGTGGCTGTGAAACTCAGTCCTACACTACAGCAAATGTTAGGTATGCCTTACAGCGTGTACCCGGGACCCACCACCGACAACGGTGACGTTGTGATGGATATGAAAGTAGGCATGTACGGACTCTACGTCTACTCGGACGCAGTGGACAGCCATATTGTGGGCGATGTGAACACACCTCTGTTACGGGTGGTCCCCATTAGCAAGACGTATGGCAATCAAGTCAACCAGAGTTTCAACCATATACTCTACCTGCCCGTACGACATACCGATATCAACACGATCACGGTGGATATAAGAGATGACACGGGACACCCGGTCGCATTCGAACGAGGGAAAGTGGTGCTGACACTTCATTTCCGACAAGCCCGTTCTCCTCACTTCGTATAATGTACGTGCCTTACCAGTGCCATACGCCCAGCTATGCCGACTACTACAAGAAACAAACGGGAGGAGGCTTGCCCATCTTTAGCGGTGCACGCATGCAACGAGGTCACGGATTGGGGAACATACTGGGCAGCATTGTGAAAACGTTCTTACCCTTGGTGACACGAGGTGTTAAAGCGGTGGGGAAACAAGCGGTACGCAGTGGATTGCGCGTGGCCGGTGATGTGATGGGAGGCACAGCACCCCGACAAGCCTTGAAACGACGGGCTAAAGAAGCAGGCAGCGTCTTGATCGCCAAAGCCCTTAAAAGACAACCACGGACACAGCGAAGAGTCATTCGACGTCCAACACACCGACGACGCACACCCCCGAGGAATAAGACCAAGAAGAAGAAGAAGAGTAGTAGGAGAGACATCTTCGCATAATGGCATTCATTCACTCCGAGTCGTGTCCGTCTACCAACAGTGAATTGGATTTGTGGACTATTCCACCCACCCAAACCAGTGTAGCCGAAGGACGTTGGGTAGAACATCGACCCCTGGCTAGCCTGACGGGGACGGGACCTGTGGAATTTACCATTGAAAACAAAGATACAGCCTACCTGGATTTAGCCCACACCTACTTGTACGTGAAAGCCAAAATAGTGGACGCAGCCGGGGCCGACCTAGCGGACGATGCAGTAGTAGGCCCAGTGAATCTTTGGCTGCATTCCTTGTTCCAACAGGTGGATATGAGTATGAGCGATAGACTCATCAGTACGTCGACCAATACGTACCCGTACCGAGCCTACATGGAGACGCTGTTGTCGTACGGCTCAGATGCCAAAAAATCCCACTTGCAAGCCGCGCTGTACTACAAGGATACACCCGGCTCCATGAATAGTACGCTCGCTGCCAATAATGGGTTGACCGTGCGCAAAAACTTGACAGCCGATAGCAAGTCCGTCGATGTGATGGGGCGACTGCACGCCGATCTGTTCCTGCAAGACCGCTACATGATGAACGGTGTATCCATCAAGATCAAGTTGATCCGTTCCACACCTGCGTTCGCCTTGATGGCCGGTGGAGCGGCCCCCAATTACAAGATCGTCCTAGAAGATGCAGCCCTGTTTGTGCGTACGGTGGATTTGCAACAGGGGGTGTTGGTGAGTCACATGGAAGCCTTATCGAAAAAACCAGCCCTGTACCCCATCCGACGCGTACAGACCAAGGTGTTCTCTGTGCCAGCCGGTACGATGATGGCCAATCGTGAAAATTTATTTCTAGGGGATCTCCCTAAACGTGTTACCATAGCGTGTGTGACCAACACCGCTTTCAATGGAGCGTGGGATGAGAACCCGTTCGCCTTTCAACATTTCAACCTGAACTTTTTGGCACTGCACGTGGCTGGCCATCAAATTCCAGCCCGGCCATTACAACCGGATTTTGGTAACCAAAACTATGTGCGGAGCTACCTGAACCTGTATACAGCCACAGGACAAAACAACCAGGACGAAGGAAATACCATCACTCGACGAGACTTTTACCGTGGGTACACGTTGTTCGCCTTCGACCTCACCCCCACCTTGGAACACGATCATCAACTGGCCTTGCTGAAGAAAGGAAACCTACGGTTGGAACTGCGTTTCGCCACCGCTCTAGCCCAGACCATTAACGTGATTTGCTACGCCGAGTTTGATAACGTCATCAGCGTGGATCAGCAAAGAAACGTGCTGTGTGACTACGCCAACTAGAGTCATGGATACAGAGCAGCTGATGGCCATACTCCAGCGAGATCCTAAGGTCCCCTTTCGAGGTGTGTTTCCACGCAATGTGTTTCCCACCCACTCCACCACCCCAGCAGCCTACATCCTGAATACAGACCCGGGGTCTCGACCCGGTGAACATTGGGTAGCTGTGTACGTGGACACCCTAGGCCAAGGCGAATACTTTGATTCCTACGGACTTGCACCCCTACATCCCGATTTGGTGAAATTCATGGACGTATCTACTACAATGTGGCGTTGGAATACTCAAAGATTACAAGGACCCTTGAGTAGTGTGTGCGGACAGTACTGTGTGTTTTATCTCACTCACCGGAGTAGAGGACATTCTATGCCAACCATCGTACACATGTTTGATGATTATTGTGAAGCCGAAGACCGTGATGTCCTCGTCTATGACTGGACGGCCTCTCGTTTTAATGTGCATGCTCCATTTCTCTGGTTAACTTAAATGCACTGCGCGCAGGCCACTTGTTTTTTATCACGTTATTGTTATGACGTTGTTGTTCTGACGTTCATTGATGTTCAATAAAATTGATGAAAAAACACAAAAATGATGGTTTTGACTTTTTTTTATTTAAGTCAACAAGAAGGATTACACTATGTACAAATAGAATACAGGGTACAATAGAATAGTAGGGTTAAGGTCCAAAAAAATTATGTCAGGAGTAGGATTCGAACCTACGCCAGCTCTTCGCCGACCAGCACTTAATACCGGCGCCTTAGACCACTCGGCCATCCTGACTTTTACAGTTTTTTGTGTATCAACAGTTATAGTGTGTGTTCCGTTCACAAGTCCAAGTAAGTGGTGCTCACACCATCGGCCAGCACTTTCCGTTTCG
>JAVTVY010021003.1:0-79527 GCA_036873755.1 Hanleya hanleyi
CGGAAAGATTAAACCAGTCGATAATTATTATATTTTTCCAGGCATTTCACATCCACATCTCAGACCAAATTTCAATTGTACATGTATTCATAATGACATGTATAAGCTTACTTTTGAAAAAAAAGGTAATCTTTATTTCAAGTTTTATAATATAGTTCATCTTTCAATCCAACTTCATCACTGACAAAGAAGTCAAATTTTTATAACATGTGTATTGTCATTGCCAGTGATGTGCAACCTGAAGGGCTCGATGTTTATGCGAAGCTGCATGTTATTGACAAAACCCAAAACAGCGAGCTGCCGGGTTACACATAACCTTTGTTGGAAGTGTGGTTAGCAACAGATTACCTAGGGCTTTATCTTGAAAATGCCACAGGTTATTAAATTCTAATTATGCAATCTATAAGGTCTATGCAATCTATATTCATTGAAAATATCAACCGAACTCTTTGTTTCTGAAATCTAACGCTTGGTTACATGTTGCTATGGAAATCACTGATAACCAAAAGTGATACACCACAACCCATGCACCCAATGCTGATGGAATGCAGAATCAGAATCACTTTTGAAAAGACAATATTTCACCATTTGTTCATCTAATTATCTCTGGCTCACTGTGTGACCTTATCAAGGCTCATTTGCATACCAGTTTGTATCGAGTCTCAATCTTTTGCAGTGTAATATCTTGGTTATCGATTGAAATATTTTGATGAATTTTTAGTTTTTCAATCAGAATAAATGTGGCAATCACACCTCAGTTATTCTGATTTCATCCAGTTATTCTGATTTCATCTTGTAAAGTTGATTTCCATTTTCAGAGTCTCTCGAGAAAAAACAAAAGAAGGACACATTGAAGTGTTTTTTGAAAGACTTGGAATGGGTTAGACAAGGTGCAGGGTCTGCAGGTGAAGCTTTACCATTTGTGGTACAAACAACCATGGAGAAGACTGACTGTATCCCAGAGACTTCAGGTGAAGCTTTACCATTTGTAGCACAAACAACCATGGAGAAGATTGACTGTATAACAGAGACTTCAGGTGAAGCTTTACCATTTGTAGCACAAACAACCATGGAGAAGACTGACTGTATCCCAGGAACTGCAGATGAAGCTTTACCATTTGTGGTACAAACAACCATGGAGAAGACTGACTGTATCCCAGAGACTTCAGGTGAAGCTTTACCATTTGTAGCACAAACAACCATGGAGAAGATTGACTGTATAACAGAGACTTCAGGTGAAGCTTTACCATTTGTAGCACAAACAACCATGGAGAAGACTGACTGTATCCCAGGAACTGCAGATGAAGCTTTACCATTTGTAGCACACACAACCATGGAGAAGATTGACTGTATCCCAGAGGCTTCAGGTGAAGCTTTACTATTTGCAGCACAAACAACCATGGAGAAGATTGACTGTATCTCAGAGACTTCAGGTGAAGCTTTACCATTTGTAGCACAAACAACCATGGAGAAGATTGACTGTATCCCAGAGGCTTCAGGTGAAGCTTTACTATTTGCAGCACAAACAACCATGGAGAAGATTGACTGTATCTCAGAGACTTCAGGTGAAGCTTTACCATTTGTAACACAAACAACCATGGAGAAGATTGACTGTATCCCAGATACTTCAGGTGAAGCTTTACCATTTTTAGCACAAACAACCATGGAGAAGACTGACTGTATCCCAGGAACTTTAGGTGAAGCTTTACCATTTGTAGCACAAACTACCATGGAGAAGACTGACTGTATCCCAGAGACTTCAGGTGAAGCTTTACCATTTGTAGCACAAACAACCATGGAGAAGATTGACTGTATCCCAGAGACTTCAGGTGAAGCTTTACCATTTGTAGCACAAACAACCATGGGAAAGATTGAATGTATCCCTTTGGGAAGGGGCTGCATTATCAATGGACAGTACGTCATCACAAAAATATGTAGGGACGAGAAAGACGATGAGCTGGACATAGAAGAAAGCGATGATGACTATTTACCATCAAGTGAGAGTAGTGATAGTGAGGAGGAAGATTTTCCAGCACTCAAAATTTTGAAGCAAGAACCGACATCTCTAGAACTAGAGTGTCAACAACAGGAGCATAACTCTTTTGAGGATGCTAGCATTTCACCTGAGGTCCTTGAAGAGGACATCTTTGGTATGCTTGATAGTGTGGAGGATGATGCATTTGAGGACAGAGATTTCAGCAATCCTACACCTGGAGATGAACAGAAAGCTATCAATGTTGAAGATCCGGGACCATCTGAAAACAGAAGGGGACAGTACAGAGATCCATGTAACAGTGAACTCCCCAACACTGAAATGATAGTACTGGTCGATGGTGAAACTGACAAGACTCAAGAGTCTGATGAAGATAATGATTCTGCTGAAGATCTTGAAGATGACGAGTCCACTGTACTCCGTGACGAAGAGAATAGCGCAATATATGTGCGAAGAGTACTGAAATCGAATAAGAAGATGACGAAGCAAACCAAAAAAGGGGATAGAGTGTACAATTCTTACCATGCCTGTTTTTACTGTGATAAGCTTGTACAACACGTTCGCCAGCATCTGAAAAAGAAACACAAATCAGTTCAGGAGGTGGTAGAGGCCATAGAAAGCAAAAATGGGGAAGAGTTATCCAAATTAAGAGCAAAGGGAGACGATAAACACAACACAAATGTCATTGAGGATGGGAAGGGAGAAATTTTACTACTGAGGAGACCTGTGAAGACCTTCAGGATATCAGATTATGGTCCATGCCCTCATTGCAGGGAATGGATAAAATCAACCATGATCAAGAGGCATCAGCCTAAATGTATAGCAGCACACAATGCTGCCAGCGCAGTGCAGAGTAAAAGGATGCTTCAGATTCAGTCGGATGTTATGTGTGGTCGCTTCAAATCAACGGCTTCAGACCTGCTGCGTGACGAGGTTTTCAGCATCATGATCTGCGACGAAATAACCCGCATTGCACAGGGAGATCCTTTGATTGTTGCACTTGGGGAGTCTTGGCTGCGACGTAACCGTGACAACAGAGCAAAACGAAAATACTATTCATCACAGGCAATGAGGCTCAATGCTCGATTTCTGATAGAACTGAGAAAGGAGTCGGGCACAGGAGGGGAAGAGGCTTCCTTGGGGGTTTGTGAAAACACAATGTGGGACTACCTGAAGCCACAGCATTTTGATCATTGTGCACGAGCAGCGATAAGAGTAGCACTGCCATATATGGATGACGAAGAAGATCTTAGAGCACCATCCAATGCAATCAAGTTGAAGTATGATATAAAACAACTTGTCAACATGAAGTGGTCCTTCATCATGAAGAAGGCAGGTAGTCCAGAAGTAGCCAAGGAGTGTAAAAACTTCCTGCAACTCCTTCAAATGGAGTGGGGAGAGCGAGTCACCAAACTGGCACGCACTATACTGATGGAGAGGCAGTTCACCAAAGTAAACGAAATCCCAAGTCCAGAGGATGTGAAAACTCTCTGTGAGCATGTCAGTAGCAAGCTGAAAACTTTGGAATTGAAGAAGGACAAACTTGCCTATGCTTCTGTTGTAGAGCTTGTCCAGACCAGGCTTCTTTGCTACAATAAAAGGAGATCAGGGGAAATGGATGCCATCAGGTAACAATTACAGAAGCATTCATGTATTCTTGACTTAAAGAATTATATTATATTCTGACCAGAATTGTAGTCCTACAATAATATAGGCACTATTTCTTTAAAATGCTATGACAGCTTGGAGTCGACAAGAAAGACAGTTGATGGGTCAAATTATACCTTCTTTTGCTCTGTTTTAGTTTGACATACCTCTTTTGATAACACTAAGCTTCAACCCTTCAAGTGATGGGGCACATGTAAGCCACCAAGTTTGTCTAGGAGGGACTGGTCTTACACCAAATAGCATAGTCTCCAGGAGTAATTCAATGAAAACCTGGGAAAGTGCCTTGTAAAAGGCATTTCATAAAATATGTTAAATATTGGTGCAACTACGCATAGTTTATTTTAATTTTTTTTTTTTACTTTCAAAATTTTGTAATGCTGCAATCTGGACAGAATTGGTCTTTATGTGGTCATGTTTATGTACATTGCAACGACATCCCGAATGTGATTCCTGGTAACATTAAAGTATGTTTAGACAGTAATATGAGACCAGGTTATACATTTCAGGAGCTTGTTTTCTAACCAGATGATTAAATGATGACCTGATATTCCCATTTTTCAGACTGAAGGATTATGCTGGCCTCAGAAAAGAGCTGAGTGATGTGGATGAAAGCCTTATCGGTGAACGGCACCTTTTAAAATCCCAGGACCTTTTGATTGTCAGAGGAAAGGTACAATTTTGGATACCACTTTAGCAGAATGTATCAGGGAAGCGTTGCAAGATGAGATCCCAGATTAAAATGTTGGGCTTGTGGAAACGTTCTAAGCATAATCGGTTTCGTGTAATAAATTTCATGGTCATCATCAAACAGGCCGTCTTCCTTTGGCCATCCACATCAATAGTTGTTTACTGTAGCCCTATATTTTCCAGTAAAAAAAACAACAGTTTTTGGTAGGCATTGTATTTTTATTTCTGTGCTCTCAGCAGTAATACAGTCTAGCCTCACTATGAGGTGCCTCAATACAGCGCTGATTCTGATATAAGGTGGGGGCTTTTGTCTCCCAAATTAACAAATGCATATTATTTCAACACTTTCATGAGGCTAAAAATCTATAAGGTGGTTCAAATTTGGTCCTCCAATAACAGTGTTATAGCAACGTTACACTGTATTAAAAAATATTTATTAAAAAATATCTTTGTGACTATCTACCTACAAAATTAGTATTGTGGATGGCCTTGGCTTAAAATTTACTTTAATATTGAACTTCCCCCCCCCCCCCCAAACCACACATATATTGTAGCAACTAGTATATTATTCTATATGAACCGAGCCCTTGTACCCTGGTGGATTGTTATTTGCTTTATTTGTCTTCCCTGCAGCGAGGAAAACCAGTGCCAGTCCTTGTACCTGAGGATACGAAGGCCCCATTATCATGGTTAGCAAAAGCTGATATTCGAAGAGAAGCTGGCATCCATCCCAAGAATACCTTCTTGTTTCCAACCTCTGGTAAGAGAATTCAAAGTTAAAAAAAAGCCTGTCTAACAGCAAAGATCTGGCTTTTTTTGGCTACAAATGTAGCCACATATTTCGGCAACAAAACTGCTACAACTGCTACAAAACTGTATAATAGGTTGAAATGGGATAAAGCCACAATTTAGGAGAACCCAGTAATTCATGATGTCTGTAAAAAAACATTGCACATTCATATACATTGCTGTATAACTGAACAGAAGTTCAGCTTGTTAATTGTAACTGACATTTGCTTTAAACATTTGCAGGATTGGGACCAAAACGATGTTACGAATCCATGAGTAAAATTTGTAATAGCCTGAACTTCCGTGCTCCAGAGAGGATTACCAGTGTAGCCCTTAGAAAATACACGGCCACTCTCTCTCAGGTGGGCTTGATTTACTGGTGGTGTCAATTGAATGTGTGGTTGCAGAATTTTTTCATGTCGCTATTGCTGGAGATGCGATCTTGGCATAATCTGTTGAATTATATTTCATGCATCTATTTTTAAGAGCCTCTGTCTAGGAACGGTACCATACCTTTTTTCAGTCTCAGTGGCGAGAAATTAATACTTTTCTTTTCATTACATGTGTAATTTCAGGTTATCAACTTGGAAAACAACCAACTACAATGGTTGTGCAAGCACCTGGGACACACCAAGCGCGTTCATCTCGAACATTATCGCCAAATGTCAGGCTTTATAGAGAGGGTTGAAATTGGGAAACTCCTACTCGTACAAGACCTAAATCTAACGGAGAAGTTCAAAGGAAGGAAGCTCAATGATATAGGATGGTCTGGTGAGTAAAAAAAATTATGGAATCACAGAAGATACTATTACTTCAAGGTGAAGACTGACGCCTCCAGGTCAGAATATACACAACAGTTCACTTGTGGTATGGAGTGGTACACCACTGAACGGCTACCACTAGAAAAGGTCCCTTTGCAGTACTGGTCGGTTAGAAACTGATTTGTACTGTCGAGCTGTGACCAGTTGATAGCTGTCAGATTGGTTACTGCATTGTGAACTTACAACACATTACTCACCAGGCAGTGCCAACCAGTTGCCTATCGATTCCTGCTCAGTACCAGTCACTTCGTAACTCAACAGTACTGCTCAATTCAGAACTGCACAATACTGTACTTGTGGTAGTGTTTAGTTACTGACTGATAACAAACCGGTGTCATTGGCCGGGCATTTCGTCATGTAAGAATCTTCAAACAGGGAACACGGTGTGCAATACAGCTTGCCAGGTAGTTTTTCCAGGTGCACAATGGTTCCCTACATGTAGTCACTTATTGTGTTTTCCTTACATGACGAATAGGCCCATTGGCCTTTCCTACAGGTACAATCTGTTCACAACCACTTGGAAGTTTGCCTGTGTGTATATACTATGGGAAAATTGGACAATTCATTGTCACCAGAAACCTGTAAACCTCGGTCATGCTCTTAGATTATAAGCTATGAAGCACTAACACCGTTTTTTAAAATTTGACTAAATACATTAAATCTTTATTTCAGAGTATGGGTATTCTAGCACCGCCAGATGAATTTATTCCTTCTTTCATGTATTCTACAGACATTGTATTCTCACAAGCTAAAGAGGATGCTGGGGTTCAAGATCAAACGGAGACTGAGGTACAAGGTTCCACACAAAATAAAGCAAATGAACATCAGGAGATGGAAGCATCCACCGAAGATGAAAACGAAGAAGAATCCACACCCCCAAAGAGACGGAAGACCAAAGACACCGCAAATAGGTTACGGTGGACTGAAAAAGAACAAGAGGAAATCAGTCGGTATCTAAATGAATACCTACTGAAAAAGATCACACCAGGAAAAGCGGCATGCTTAAAAGCCATTAAAGAAAGTCGGAATAATGAGGGGGAGCTTTTCAGGCGCACCTGGCCCCTGATCGTTAAAAAAGTGTCGGCAATGAATAGAAAGTAAAAGTTCACTTAGTTGTACATTGTGACATTTAACAACGGAGTCCTGATCTGTATGTCCTACTGTTCTGTTTGTCGTCACACTGCTCTGCATGCATGCGCTCAGGACAGCTCCTCCAACCCTTACTGGACATCTTTTGTAGAAATCTAGATAAAGAACTCCTCTCCATAAATTATTTCTTGTGTCACGATGTTGATTCACCTCCAACATGACAAATGTTCAGGAAATCTGAGATATATCACCCACACATCCATCTTGCGATGAACTTCACATATTGTTATGGCGCGGCTACCTCCAGTGTACGTGGAAGAGCCAGCTGTGAATATTGAAATAGCCGAATATGAGATTGTACTGTGACAGCCACATTCGGAACTGTCGAGTGGAATTCTATTGAGGGGACCAATGGGACATCTCTCAATGGAGGTTCCCAAAAGGTTATGAATGGCGCAACTTAGGTGCAAGACGGCTGAGCGGATTTGATTTCCTGCACAACATCGTGATACATGTATGAGAAATAATTTATGGAGAGGAGTTCTTTATCCAGTTTTCAACAAAAGATGTCCAGTAAGAGTTCCTCGTCCATTTCTCCACAAAGATGAGCCAGATTTGAGCGAATGCAGAGAAATTTGATGAAGGTGGTGGTATGTTATTAGAGCATTTTATGTTTTCATGAGAAACTGCTCCGCCGCTGCGACTTTAAATGTGAATATCTCTGAAACCGTTAAATATTTTCGGGTCAGACTTGGTGTGCTATCTCCTTAGGCCTGGGAAATTTGTCTGGTTGTGTTTCGATACCCGCTGCTCACCACTAGGTGGCGTTGTAGTCAGGGCATATGTAAACAGTTCTGTGACGATTTCGTCTGAATGGCTTGTCTGATTTCTTTGAAATTTTATTACAATGGTCTTGAAGGATAGTCAATGTTCAAAAAAGGTTTTGGTGTAGCTGGCATAATTATAAAGGCAACTTTTTTGCGTCTCAAAAAAAAAGTTTTTTGTGAAATGAAAATTCACTTGGAGAAATATTTAAAAACTGTTCTATTCTAGGTTGCCAAGCATAAATATAGGATTGCCAACATGATAATTCCCTTTCTGTGCGAACCAAATTGCAATTTAAATGAAAAATCTCATTTATCTGACTTAACGTCAAAACCTCCATAACTATCATCATGATTGAAGTTTTTTCCATTGAACGCTTATGTGCCATCTCCCTACGGCTTTAGATTTCACCCGCTTCTTTTTCGTGGCATTTCGTCATCACTAGGTGGCACTATAGACATGAATGCAGGTAAACATGTGTATCATATGTTCTGAACAACATGTTTGATTTGAATGAAATTTGGGTATAATGATCTTGCAAGGTAGGCAAAGAATTGACAAGATTTTGGTTGTGTTGGTGAATCATGGAGACCCATTTTTGCATCTCAAAAAAGAATTTGCTTCCTCATTCGGTACCAATGACGCCAAAAGGCGACAAAATAATTCCCTGTCTCAACCCCGTTGACGACTTTTGGCGTAATTTATTAGAGCCTCCCCAACCCCAATGTCGAGGCGACATCGCTGCTTCCCGTCAAATAAAACCCCACTCCATGGTGTGCCCTGTGAGTACCAAATTATGTGTTACAAAATTATCTGGGGAAATGCTCTTCGTCCGTTTTTTTTCAAACGAGCTTTCATTTGTATACCGCAACATTAGTGGGGTGGACCACGTCCCCCACAGCAGCAGGATCATAACTGGTGCTTTTTCACGGGGCGATGTAGGCCCGTAGGGACTAATGGTCCTGTCTTGTAGTCCGAAAAAATTGAGCACCAGCTCTGTGTCTTGC
This sequence comes from Hanleya hanleyi, assembly GCA_036873755.1. Classification (NCBI taxonomy): domain Eukaryota; kingdom Metazoa; phylum Mollusca; class Polyplacophora; order Lepidopleurida; family Hanleyidae; genus Hanleya; species Hanleya hanleyi. The sequence continues at coordinate 8,880 of JAVTVY010021003.1, forward strand.
TAACACAGCAAAAGATAGAGTTCTTACACGACAAGAAAGAGGTCTGAATCTTCCTTCTTTAGAGTGTCCAGGTTTCTGTGTTCTTAATGTTTGCGTATAGTTGCAGGTCTGATATGTTTAAGTTACATTTCCATTTATCTAATTTTATGCATGTTTTCGTTCATTTTCCAGTGGCACTACTTTCGTGCTCAAAATATGTCGTCTGCTAAACCACAGATTTTGAGAGGCACATGTTGAGTGATGTTGTGGGACTAATGTTTGGGCAGTAATTTAGTATTAAATAATACCAGTATAATTGTAATTCATTGTAGAAAACAATGGGATATTTCACTTTGCCTGTATTCATTTACATTTTCATGAAATATGTGTGTTGAGTTACAGTTTGGAATTTTCGCCATTTAAGCTTACCCCTCAAGACCCTTTGCCTTGGTTCACTTGGCTGGATAGGGTCAATTACAGGCATCCTGTTTAAATATAATTGACCTACATGTACCGGCTGGAGAATTTCTTAGCTCCACGATCCAGTAATTCAGTGTTTACTTTATCACTTGACTGTAATCTCCCAAACTGGGAGTGTACTGACAGCAGGAGGTACATGTATATATAAGATGATACCATGAGAGGACTCTTCCCATCTTAATGATAAGGTTTTTGTCTGGATCGTCACCGCGTAGCGGTGTCGACCAGACCGCGTAGCGGTGTCGACCAGACTATGCTGCCACTCACGAAATTTATGCAAATGTGTACGTGCACTATAATGGGATGACCCTGGGTTAACCTGTATCACTCCGCCAGTGATTTTCACTGTGTTATTAACCAGAAAATGAAGAAAAAAACAGTCGTAATCGTTTCATGTGAACTAGAAATAAAACGAAATCTGAATTTGAGTGTATTTCATATTCATTTCTTCGCCCAGGGATTGCTTAAATCCGTGGACTATTTTTGTTGTTGTCTGGATCGCCACCGCGAAGCGGTGTCGACCAGACTATGCTGCCACTCATGAAATATATGCAAATGTGTACGTGCACTATAAGGCCGTGACCCTGGGTTGACCTGTAGCCATCCGCCAGTGATTTTCACTTTGTGTTTGTCACATATCAGGGTATCAACCAGAAAGTGAAGAGAAAACAGTCGTAATCGTTTCATGTTAACTAGAAATAAGACAAAATCTGAATTTGAGAGTATTTCATATTCATTTCATCGCCCAGGGATTGCTTGAATCCGTGGACTATTTTTTTGGTCTGCATTGTCTGGTTCCGCCGACCTGGTAATGTGGTGGAAAGCTGGCAAGACGGTACATCTTCGGAAAATTTATGACCTATTCCAAGGTTCTTAGCATGACATGTTCATGATCAGGTCAGGGGATTTGCAGCATTTCTGTTCTTCATTCAATACATAGTACTGTTCATACGCCCTATGATATGTACTTTTGTTGCTAACTTTATGCAAGTTTTGTTGTTAAAAAAATAAAACTGAACGTACTTGTAGGCCTACTCGTTTGAAGCAGCAGACATTATAAATTTAGTTGACCTAGATTCTGCATTGAAGATCAACCATTGAAACGCGGAAAACAACGAATCACGTCAATTATACAGTATTTTCGCCTTCATGTTGTCTGATCGTACTAGTCTTGTTTATCTGATGATGCTAAATAATAATGATCTTGTGAACTTTGGGATAGGCCTAGGTCATAAATTTTCTGAAGATGTACCATTTTGCGGAAAGCTGCCTGCCTCGTGGTGTTTGTTCAATTCGTCTGCGGTGTTTGCGTCATTGGAAAGGATATTTGGAAAGAGCTGCGTGAGTTTGTGGTAAGTTCTCAAGATTACTTATATATGCCTGGTGTTTATAGTTCGTAATTTGTTTGTTGACAACGATAGCGTTGGAGAGACAATTTGTGCGAAAATTCATGTTGTTGTTGCTGCACGATCAATGCGTACATAATTTAGTTTGAAAAAGTTTGACACCAGCAACAACATAATTTGGCAGGTAATCTGGCTTTGTGTTAACAAATAATGATTAGGGTACGGCGTACACCTTAAGCTAAATGATATTAAGTGGATCCTGATTGTTTGCAGAAAATTTATAACTTGAGTTGAAAACGCATGGTCTGGGTAAATGTTAACAACAACAACGCTCGCATTATATTAAATGCCCTTGTATTAACACCTACTGGTACCGTATGGTAATTCAAAATAATTATACCCTGCTTCATCAATTGTCTTGATTCGTCTGCATTAATTTAGTAATAGTTCTGTCGATTAATTTTATAGGTCAATTTTTAACAGAGTTTTTTTTCCTACTGTATAATACTGTATCACCATCATATAATAACCCTAATTTGGAAACCTGGGAGTGACACATTTTACACATTTGCAAATTATGAAACACTTGGATTCGAACATACTTGAGAGTTGAACTTAATTGAGAGTTGACAAAGCCTACTTATTAAAGATTTGGGAGGTGAACGTAATTGAACTTTTATTCAAGACTTTGGAGTTAAACGTACTTGGAGTTGAACATACAAAGACTTGGTGGTGAGCATACTTGGAGTTGAACATAATTATTGGAGACATTGGAGTTGAACATACTTGGAGCTGAACATACTTGGAGTTGAACATACTTGGAGTTGAACATACTTGGAGTTGAACATACTTGGAGCTGAACATACTTGGAGTTGAACATACATACTTGGAGTTGAACACACTTGGAGCCAAACATACTTGGAGTTGAACATACTACCAGGCGGTGAGCGTACTTGAAGTTGAACGTACGTTTTGAAGACTTTGGAGGTGAATGTACTTGGAGTTCCACTGTTTTACATACTTCAAGCTGAACATATTTCAATCTGAACATATTTTATTCGAGACTTTGAGCTGAACTTACTGATTGAACGGACTGCTTGAAGACTAAACTCTTTTGTTCCACTTGTGATTTCCCAAACAGACTCGTCCACAACTTGAAGAAAACCTCCACATGTATCCATACATCTACTGTCCGCTGAAACGTTTTGAAACTTTATACCCATTACTGCCGATCCAGACATCAGTACTTTGAGTACTTTCATTTTGTGATAGGGGCATTTCGAGGCCCACCAAGAGATCATTTCAGTGGATGGCTTTCTGGAGGTGTGTCTTCGTTTTATGAATGTGATTGCGCCGTTGTCGGATCTCACGGGACCAATCGGATGTGACCAATTGGGAAATGCCCTAATATACATGTACTCGGATATCACCCATTACTGCATGGCTATGAGCAGAAGTTTCTACGTATGATCGTGCCATGCGTTAGGATGATGATCAAGATCATGAAGTGAGGACATTGATCTTGGCAATGCAGAGCTAGAGGAAGGAGATAAATCTGTCCGTGTCGTCAACGTCTCCCGATCGAGGGAAGAAAAACGTGTGTTCAAATTCTACAATGCATGAAAAAAATGGAGAAACTAGTTGGAATACATGACAGTATGGTGATAAAAAAAAATTTCAGAAGGGGTGACAAGCTGAAGTACCAGGAAGACAAGTAAAAAAATAGTTACTTCTGGACGGTAACTTTAAAAAACCTGAACGTAGATTTGGTATGTGGATAACGAGGATATCACTCGAGATTGCTTTCCATGCTGGGTACTGAGGTTCCAAGCCAAATCAGTAGTTTCAATGTCGGTGGACTTCAGATGCTCTGATTTTCATTGAAATTTACTCTGAAGCATCAAATTAATTAATGGGATAAATTATAAAATTATTGTGCTTCGTACCTTTCATCCTGTTATGACTGTCAAAGGTAACTAAAGCATTACACATAACACAGCCTATACACATGATCAAATTTTGGGAAATAGGAAAAACTATGTATTTCTAAAGATCAGTCAAACATCAAAACCATAAAATCACACAGATAACGGCAGTCTTTCGAAGTCCACGAGTTCTAGTTTGGAATTGTTCCTATGTTTTGTGTTGTAAATTTGTAAAACTTTTTATAGACAGTCCTCTCATTTCATTTTATGTGTACATATATGTATATATTATGTGATCTTATATATATATCTTATATATATATCTTATATATATATCTTATATATATATCTTATATATATATCTTATATATTCTGCTACATGTATATACTCCTCACTTAATCTCTCCGAAAGATTTCTTCTTTGAAGTAGCAGGAACACAACTGGGCTGGGTGGTGCTTAGTTGGTTCGTCGTGATATAGCTGAAATATTGTTAAAAGCGACGTTAAATTCTAAATTCTCTCGCTTAATCTCTATGAAGTAGCCATTAAGGTTGAATACGATAATTTCTTTTGGGGCAGACAATATATGTGATGACTTTTTGCTTGAGGAGAAATGATTCAGAATCGTGCAAATGGATCGTTTGTGGTGAAACCCGATTCCAGGCCTGCTGACATGTAATTTACTTTAACTGTCAATTGAAATCGGATTTACCGATAAAGTGAACAATGTGTTCCTGGAGGAAAGAACAGGTGATTTCAGTTTATAAGGGGAGGCCAGCGTTTGTTTTTTCTCTGGCCTGCATTAGTGCGCCTTCCTTTATTCTGGGATGTTGGCTGTCTCGGCCTAAATGGAAACCTCATTGAACGAGTACTGCATAAACAGTGGCAGTACAAACGTATTGTCTTCATCGAGTTCTTAGTTCAAGGCCAAAACTATTTTTGCTTTCACAAACCCCGTTCCTATTTAACTCTGAGACAGGTTTACGCCTGGTGTACCAGCAGTTGCCCCAAATCATGACTTCCAGTGTAAATCGGTGGCTCGTACTTTCCCTTTTTTCGTTGTTGCCTATGCCTACATCATGGAGAAGAAACTATTGATAACTTGTGTAAATGTAATAAATACCCTATTTGCTCTAATTTTTCGAACAGCACTTTTAGACTTAAAAGCAGAATAAGACCATCTTTATGTCAACTGAGGCTAAATATTGTAGCATGGATATGGTATTTATCCCAAGAATTGAAACTCCAGCCGGTGAAATTTGTGGAATGTTAACAGAATTTCTCTCCGCAGATGCCTTAAGTCAAAGTTTTACTGTCTGAATAATTAGAAGAAAGAGGGTAGGCATGAATCCAGTTATCCTGCCATTCCAAAATATAATGATGATAATTTTGATTTTTTCAAGTTGATGATAATCCAGTTAACATTGAATAAAAATATCCCCCTTTGTGTAGGCATACTAGGAAGGAGAAAGGAAATACATGTACGAACCACAAAGGATATGTGACGTTTACATATGAAAAACTCCTTTGTGTGTGACGGTATTAACGCCAATTTTGTTTTCCACTGCAAAACATACCAAATTATAAGATTTTCCTTGAAGTCTACATACTGAAATATCCCCTTCGAAAAAACTGAGATGTTGGCTTGCCTAAAAATGGGGATATGATTGATCAAAATGTGCTCCATGGGCTTATTTTGATATTTTTGGGCATTTTCATGAAGGGTTTTCTCCTGTAGCAAAAATATGACACTTCAAACCAAAACCATTCATGCCTCTTTTTCAATAAACAAACTTCCTAATATATTGTGTGATAAAATTATTTTGGTTTGAGGTGTCATATTTTTGCTACATGTAAAAATCCTCACTGTAAAAGCCTCAAAAATACCAAATCAGCCCGGGGAGCACATTTTGATCAATCCTATCTCAAGTTTTATACAACGGAGCATCACAATTTTTTCGAGGCTGATATTTCAGTATGTAAACTTCTAGAAAAATCTCATTTGGCAGGTTTTGGATTAAAAAAATAATTCAGCTTGCTAATACAAACACACACACAGGGAGTTTTTTCCATATTGTCGTCACATATCCTTTATGCCATGAGTCCTGCTTCATTGCTGTCCGTGTGCCATGGCAAACCTTTGTGTAAGGATTATAGCGAGAAAGCAGACTGACCAAATTATGTCAATTGTACTTTGTAAACCCAATGTACAAGAAGTCATTCACACCACACTATGTTAGTGCAGCTCACCTATACAATATTTAATTCATCAACATGAATTCTTGAAATAGTTGGGCAGGAAAATAATCTGTTGTTAATAAATGTGAGGAATGCTTTCAGTGGACAGGTTCTCTAGATGTTTTGGAAATGTATTTCGAATTTGTTGCAAAACAATTCAACAATATTACTACATGTAGTAAAAAAAAAGAAAAAAAAAGAAGGAAATTCTTGTTGCATATGGTAACCATCTGAAGTTGGAAACAATTTTATTGGAACATCGGTCAATGGAGTCCATGATCTGGTTCATTTAGGCACTGTCGTGATATGACTGAACAAAAAATCCTACTCACTCCCTACATATGGATGTTTACATAAACAGTGTGATTGGGGATGTTCATTGAATTCTTTTCACAAACCAATGAAATTATCAGATTTTTATTTTAATCGACCAATCAGTAATTTTTCAAGACCAGAAGATCTGGTGTAAAACATGTATGCCTCCCTTCGCTGATCTGTGACCAAAGGTCCTACTTAAGAATGTTTTCTCTCTCTGTCGCAGTCACTGAATTTTGAAAAGAGAAAAAGAAAGTAAAATAATGTGTGCCACATTTGCATTCAGCTGGGTTCCATACTGATAACATGTCAGTTTATGAAAAATATTATTTCTGTAAAAAGAGGCCTGCTCACCCATTTCTTGGCATTGTTCCAAACACTTTGTTTCTCACCTGTGTTTGACAGCTTGACAGTAGGATATTACTGAGCACAGACATGTAATCCTAAATTTATATTAAATTTATATTAAATTATTATTGTTTTTTTCAGGCTGCATCATAATGCATTAAAATGTAGTTTTATCAAATTACTGAGTGGAGCTTTATCATTCATACATATGACAAGTATCATGTAAAAAGAAAGAATAAATACATGCATGCATTTCTATTATACATGTAGCTGTAGTAAGTTGTCACTTTTACTGTTGGAGCTACTTGTATATATCTAGGCGAGATGAAGTTACCATGGGGTCACAGGTTAAACTCCAGAGTCAATCTCCCTATTCTTGGATGCTAGTAATAACAAATTTCTGAAAAGATCGTGGACACTGAGGCTAAATGGTCGACTGTAGGAAAAGCTTTCTTCCACTCACTTTAAAGGAATTACTTTCGGCTGACATGATCATCTCTTACAAACTTCCATAATCTCTAACTCCCTTTGTGCAGTCATGTCAACTGATTGTTGTTTGCTTTCGAAGAGTCGAGTTTCAGTCAAATGGTAGAACTTTATCCCCAGCTTTATCTGCCAATCAGATTGGAGAGTTTCTCACCTCTGCTGAGCGGTTCTTGTGTCCACAAACACAGCAGGGCTTTTTATTATGTCTGAACCTTTCGCCTTTTTATCATGTATATACGCAGGGGGAATTTTGGCATTCTGGCAGGCTTGGCTGGCAGCTAGGCGGGGAGTTTTGGGTAGAGGGCTAATTTTCCCATTCTGCAGCTCTGTCTTCATTTCTGCTACTTTACCATTTCCCAGTCTCGGCTCAGAACAGCTGTTGAACTCGCCTAGAAATATCCACCTCAATATGTAAAGAAAACACAAAGTTATATCGCTACTGTTTGTACTGGGGCGGTTGTGGAGTTGCCTCCCTGGGGCAAAAAGGATCGCCTATCTCTATTAACGGATAAACAATAACGACTTGACTCCCCGACTACAGGCACAGAACACAGGTGTTGATCAGTAAAAATAATACGGAAGCCATTTTCTCGCCTACTATATCGGAGAGAATGTCCCCTGATCACACTCCTTATGTTACTTATATTTCATAATGATGTATTCAGTTTGAACGTCACCCCAGGGCATCCACGATATCCTTGTAACCGAGGGTAACCGGATACATGCGAGTTAACTGGCAGATGCTGAAGACTCTCCAAGATCACTACATTTTCCATGTTATTATATGATAGACATGTACATGTATATCGTTTCTTTGAACACATGTCTCTCCGTGCTTGGAATTTCACTGAGCTTTAATAATGGTCACTTTCAAAGATCTGATGCATTATGGGACTTTTTCCAAAAAGAGGTCAGTTACCTGTAATTAGAGCATGTGTTCAGTTTGGAACCTAAACTCAATACTTACAGCATGCAATGTTGTATGTAGCGTTACCTGAATGACATCTATAGTATAAGAATCAATAAATACATTTAGGATCAGTTTCAATCAACTTAATTTTTATCCCATAATGCGTTAGGGCTTACTGTATTTACATATATTTTAAGGTTAATTCTACATGTACTGTACAGCGTATACATATTAAAGGGGGGGGGGGAGGGTGTCATTGGGTGCAACCCGCCCACTAGAATACCAGACATAATACATTTTCCTATGTTGGACAGCAAATTAGCAGACCCCCTATTAAGTATATCGATTGACCCACTCCATTTTCTTTGCTCTTTCCTTGAACACAGTCCGGAACAAAAATGTTGGTAAGGATTTTTTTTCTGGTTGTTTGCATAGAATATTATACGTATTAATGACTATTGTAATGACTTGAATTATTTTTTGTTAAGTTTCTACAGAGTTTACAATGTGCAGTATTGAGTGTTTTTTTTGGTAGTTAATATACATGTATCTATTTGTTCATTTGATATAAAAATCTTATTTTCAGCATGAGATATTTTTGAGTACCCTTCTTCATAGAGAAAAATTCTGTAAACTTGTACATTATGTTCCTCATATAAAATACATGCAGTGATTCAAATAGATGTAGACAACATATTCAGGATCATTCTTATGCAAAATTGAGTTTGTCATCAATATAGAATTTGTCATGGAGCTTGAGGTTTAAACAATGTGTCTTATCAACTCTAAATTGAGACAGGTTTCATACATAATTTGGGGTAAAAATAGATATTTAGATGGCCTGGGAAGGGGGGGGGACTTTTGCCCCCCGAACCTATTTGCATATTCCTCAAGCAAAAGATCATGGTTAAATTCAAAATGGCGACCATGTGGTGTATCAGAAAAGTGATGTTTTCGTAATTTTTCTTTTCAAAATTCTTGCTTTTCTCTAAGAAAAAGTGGGCAAAACATATTTTACTTCACATCAGATTATTATGTACTAATTAATCATGCAGTTTTGCGAAGAAAACACAAAAATAAAAAAAACTGATAAATCTCGCCAAACATTCATAAAAAAAAAGCGCATTACCCAAAGATATAGTGTGGTAAGTTTCAGCTCTCTAGCCTTAAGGCCTTTTTTTTTTTATTAATTGGTTTACGGATTTTTCTGGCAAAAATGTCCAGATGGAGGATGGGAAAACAATAAAAATAAAATCAAGCCTCCACACTTTATTTATTTTTACTTTCTGACAAACTTCTTAGACACGAGAGGGCGGTAAAAAAAAAAATGATATGTCAAATCCAGGTAATAGCCAGTGTAATAATTACAAGACATTTACCAAAAGATCAATGACGGATGTTTCCTTCAACCAAGCGACAATATCAGTCGCTTTGCGTGAAACCAACACTTCAATAGGGGTGTTGACAGGACAAGTCATGTTTCCTGCTGTTATTTTGGACAGACAGGCCGGCAGATATGTCGTCAGTTGTCACTGATCTCCTTCAAGACCAAGTCCCCCACCGTCCCAGCAGTTACTGGACCGACAAAGCCCTTGAAAAGGACGGTCGCGTCCTGTCTAAGAGTCAGTGAAAACCACCGCGAGGCCGAACCCGCCATCTTGGCTTCAAACACTGCGCCGTTGAAATGATGTCATGTCTGGTCCCCGAACTACAGCCGAAGGTAACATGGAAGTCGGAAACCACCACCACTGTAACCAAGGGAAGTAACCCGCCTCCAAGACCAAGATGTCTGCAGAGTGTTGAACTCGTGCGAACTCGAGCGTGAAGAATTTATATAAGATGTTTTACGCACAGCAAGTATTAAAATGAGACCAATATTGCGAATTTTATGTTTTTATTCTTCCGACAGAGAGGTCAGCAAATGTGACACGTCGGCGGATACGACAGAAATAAAAAAAAAATCGAAAATCCAATTTTATTTTTATTTCACTTTTGGCAAAATGAAGGTCGGCGGATCCGTAAACCAATCAATAAAAAAAAAAAGGCCTAAGGATAGCGAAAATATATCACCTCAAACGACTCCCTGAGGAGAGGAGTCGACTTTCGAAGTATTTATAATTAATGCAAATTTGTGAAATTCTACGCCACATCAAATTTCACGCAAGATGCTGAAGTAAAATATTGTACCCTCAAAAGAATTTAAGAACAGTCCCCAGGAAATTCCTGTCACAACAAATTTCACACTTTCCTACTCCAGATCATGCTTAGGAATACTGAGGCTTTGTTTTTAACACAGAAGGAATGTTTGAGCTGTGACAGATCATTTGTTTAGTATTAATGACTTTTCTAATTACATTTTTGTTGAATTTTAATGTGTATGTAAGGACATTATTCATGTATTATCCTTACTGTGCATGAGATTTAGTGTTTCATGGAAGTCTAATTATTTCAGTTTTTGATCGATTAGGCTAATGACATTTGATTCCTTGTTTCCCGTCTTTGAAATGTGGAGAAGGTTCGGTGCATACATTTATGCATGACTTACCTGCACCCTTGACACCTAGTGTTTTCGTCAATCGGGCAATAGTCCTGGTCACCAGCTGTGTCTTTTTTGGCAATTGAGCAAAATGACATTGCTATCATCACATTTCACCATTTCCAAATGTGAGAAAGTAAGTTCAGATATTACGATTTATGAACTAAATTTGAAGAACAGCAAATACATGTACTGTAAAGATGAAAATAAGGAGAGAAAAAAAACAAGTGGTAGATAACATTACATGTGGGTAGTTGACAGGAAACAAAGATTCCAATGTAACTGGCCATATGCAGTTCATTGAGAGTATGATGGAGGAATGGTTTATAATGAAATTCTATGTTAATTTTGATACATGTGTAGGCCTAAAAGCTTTTCAGGCATTCACTGAAATCTAAACTCTTTTGAGTAATTTGCACAGAAATCAGGTGACTCCAGTATTTTGGCCTTCAGGGATAAATTTGGGATTGGAATACTTTTTCATTGATTTTTGCTCCTGCTTACCACGATAAAGCAGGATTCACGATAAAAAAAATGTATACTGTTTTATCTTAAAATGTCATAGGTTTTTGAGACTGTCAGAATTAAACCCTAGTGATTTAGCTTTGAAGGATATTGTACGTTCCATTTTGTGAACTTTCTGTTCTAGGACAATTTTTATGACCAAACTTATCCGTAAACTTCGGCTGGATGTGATTTGTATACCTAATGTATGCAAGTTTAGATGGCATCGATATAACCATGTATCGTCAGAGATTAAGAACAGGAGTTGCCTCCCCTTTAGGTCTTCTGGCCATTATGTGATCTCTGAAAAGTGATTACACAATTTACAAGTTGATGGTTAAGGCCGCCCACTTGTTGGCTTATGGCTTGACAAAGAATTTGACAGTTTGTCGTCAAGAATGTCACGATGGGTGTCAGATGCGTAAAGTCAGATGGGGGCTTCACTGTTTGCTTGTATGGACTACTTGCAGAGTCTAGTGCAAATAAGAGCAAAGCAACTCACATGAAGGAGGTCATGTTTTTTTAAGATGTCATTTTGCTTTTTTTTTCTACAGGTTTACCTTGCTGTGATCGAGCCGAAACCAAGCAGTGTCGGGACGATTGTAAACGAGTTCTTGTTACCTTGACAACTGAGCAGGAAATCGTGGAAGAGCTTATCAAAGGATGCGGCTTACCATTGCCTATTGTGAGTGGCTTTGTCCAAACTCTTACTACGTACAACTTGTTTCCGTGGCAGTTAAAAACCAGGAATTGATAAGAAATAAAATTTTCTTATGGTTAACAACTTAATTCAGCTGAATTGCTTATCTTTCCATGATTGTTACATCACATCAGACCAGCACCACTCAAACACTGAATGTGACAATTATTGGCGTCACAAACTAGCATCAAATAACGGCAGATAAGTGAAGCGGATTTCATTTCTGTAATCAGTCGGGCTTGAGATACCAACTTTGGAGCACTTTGCTAAAGCTACTAGGATACAAAAATATTTCAAAAATAAAACCAAACGCTGTACATCTAGATAGGCTGATATTTTCATCTTCAGCAACTCCATGAGGAATATAAAAATGAAAATATGAAAGCCTTCGTATTTTCACACTCAGACTTGGCATCTAAATAATGATCTGAATGATAGATTCAGCTGGTTTCTTAGAAATTTTCTTTATGGTGCAAACGTCATGTATACATTGGATAAGCAGCCTTCAACTGCATCACGTCAACTTTTAGGCTACTAAACAGAAAATTATAAATGGCATGTGCTCTTGCTTGAACTGTTGTGCTTGCGCGGTGAAATTGCTGCCTTTCTCACACTCTGTCGTTAGCTCCCTGTCATACCAGGTGGCCCCTTTGTATCAATGCTAACTGACCTCAGAGCCATGTGTCACCTGTGTCACCTGCTTCATTGTTTATATATTCCTTGACATGTTCGCTCATTTGCATAATGGCTGCATGAATTAGACACGCCTCCAACACACTGTACCACTCCGAGATTGGCATTCAGAGTCAGAACAAATACATTTCTCTATCACAAAACCAGTTGAGTCCACAAATATTTCTGTTTGCCGTGAAAACACGAAGAAAGCCCCGTGTTTGCCATATTCATTTAGTCACTTAACTCCCAATGTTTTTCCCGCATTTATTGATGGTTTACAGGAATTTTTCTGGCATTTTGAACACCCAATAATCGTTTAGTGAATGAAGGCTGAACAAATGTTGCGGTTGTTGAATTCAGTCATGATGTCAACTACATGTACTGTAGATGTCCTAATAATTCTATTACACTAGTAACATTAAAACAATTCTCTCAAAGTTTGATCATTCATTCTAATAAATTTGATCATCGACCACCTACATGGAACTATAAGAGAAAATAACATCTATAGGTGTGGATCTGTGATTTGGGTGCGAATGACTTCCTCTCAGCGCCCAACCATATGTTATTTTCCTTTGTTAGACAGCGCAGAACTGTCTCTCGAATAAGTAAACATAGAAAATGACCCCTCACAAGAAATCTTGGTGATGGCCGTGATGCGGTAAATATATTTCAGACCAATGTCATGTGCAATTGGACTTTTCGAAGTTGAAATGTCTTCTCAAAGTCTTCCATGCAAATTCATCCATTGTGATATTGTAGGTTTATATTTTCATGAGATCATGCATCTCCCTGTTAGAGGATCACTTGAAATGGGTAGCCAACCATTCAGACCTCTTTGTAACTAGAGTCCATTGATCAGCATAATCAACCAGTCTGACAGAGATAATGAGGGTTGTGCTTGTGTGTGGGTCAGCAATTATTTAACCTCGCGTCCATGAAGAAAGCATGAAAAGGACAGATTCAGAAACAAAGTCGACATAATTCAATTATTGAGTCTGTCAGATAGGCATCTGTTCCCATTTCATGCCAGATAATTTCAGTTTGGATTCTAGAATATGGCAAGGACCTCCTTTGAGATCTGGTGTATTTATATGCATGACCTGTACGGAACCAGAGACCCTATAATATATGTAGTCTCTCACAGAACCAATAATACTGTACAGTTATGTAATCAGTCTATTATCCTGGGCATTTCAGCTTTTAGACCGGGTTCTACATGTACGGTTAGGGCTGAACTGATTCATCACAACATCAAGGTTTATTCTTGAGCCAAAAGTGAAACCTTGACCATCTTGCATTTCATTCAATATATGCTATAATTCACTGTTATCTGAGCTGCCCCTTAATCATTTCTGAAGAAGTTAATTTTTTTTGTAAATGCTCATTATTATGTAGGTGTGCACTGTTATGCTCTTTACCTGTTTAATGATTTCCCCAGAGCTACATGTATGGCCCTTTATTGTCCAACTCCATTACCAGTCGACAGAAAAGTTCGACACTTGCATGAAAGATTCTTATTACGTACCTTTCTTACTATGATTCTCTGATTTTTAACAATTCCAATGCCTGTTCACAGAGTTATGGCCCTTTATCATCGATATCAACATATGCTATAACGTAATATTGTTGTCAGGGCTCTACCCTTAATAATTGCCAAAGAAGTTACAATTTTGTAAGTAGATGCTAAGTCAGTATAATTTTGGTGTGCACTGCCAAGTTAGTTACCCGTTTTCATGAACATCCAAGCAATCTCTGAGTGATTCGTTTTGATGATTTTAGTCTGTGACCAAATTTATTTGAAAGATTGGTTGTAATTTTGCCAAAAATTGTGAATTGAATTAATTGCAATAGGGTGATTAGATTATTGGAGAAATTGACCGTACATTTACATTTCTACACAGTCTGTTGTCATCTTGTATTTTGCAGGATCCGTTATGGCAGTGTTTTCTGTCCCGTTCAAGGAACAAGGTGGACGATCAGAAAGGGGGGATAACCTCTGAGACAGGCACCATGGTGATAGATGGTGCTAAGCTACAGTGTTGTATTAAGGCCACAGAAAGCAAGTGTCGAGATCTATGTATAAAGGTATATTGTTTTATGTATATATCTCAGATTTATGATGGGTAACTGTTTGATAAGGAAGTAACACAGATTCATGTTCATTCCCTGTTCAAGGGGTTGCCTGCGATTCTGACTATTCTTCCGAAATTTTATCACTGAGATTAACCCTTTCACCGATTATTTCCCCTGACAAAAGTGACCTGCTGACGATCAATTCCCTGAGAACTGTTAAAATTTGTATATGTTGTCTTTGGAATGTTACAAAACGTGTTTGCGTCTGAGATTTGTAGAAAAACATAGGGACCCCGTCTCCACAATGAACACTCCGGTGTTATTTGCTCCAGTTTTATAGCAAAATAAATAAAATAGCATACAAAATTAGGTTTTACTTCAAGAGAATGCGCTTTCCCCGGCTTTCTCGACTTGAAAACGTCAAAATTCAACGGAGAAATCGTCTTTTTTCGATCGCATTTGACAGTGTTTATCTCGAGTTGTACTCGGCCATTTGCAATGTTTGACCTCTCATTGGAAAGTGTGGGCTTTCCCCTTTCTGTACATGACATGACCTGGGACGGATGGCAAAAATAAAACGGAGGATACGATTGGATTGAAAATGATGTAATTCCATTTTTCCAGCCACTGTCTACGCGCTTCTTATCTGTTGGCGGATGGAGGTCACGTGGGCGAAATTACGCATACCGATTGGCTCGTCGTCCGAAGGCGGCAACCATCTTGGGCGAAATAGAAAGTTGGTTGTCAAACTTTGTGGATCAAGACTCGTAAAAATATGGAAATAAACTTTGCCGGTTGTCGTTGGCAGTTTTAATCGTCTGGGGAATATTCACCACGCTTTACCAGTCGTGTAACATCACTTTGATCTCTTCTCTGTGCAATTACTGACTTGCATTGCATGTTCAGTCAGTTTGAACTATCAAAACTTGGGACCAGTCACAAGAAATGGTTAGTAATCTCCACTTTGGAAATTATTTATACAGATTGTCTCTTTGTGGAAACATGTTTGGGATGCAAATGCTGATCAGTGTAGTATGTAGAAGTACATCTTACAGTACTGAATAATTTCAGACAGGATAGAGACATCTCTTTGATTTTCCTTAAAAAAACATGTACTTGACCATTGGGAGTTACTTCCCCTGAATATATCTTCATTGAAATAATTTTGTTTTTGCATATATCTAGCCATGAGGCAGTCATAATGTTCTTTACAATTCAGGCCTTGCATTCTAGAAATAAGACGGGGCTGATCAATAGGCCCCGTCTTGCAGGGTCACGGGGCTGATTTTTGGCCATCGGGGCTGATTTCAAATTTCACCACATGACAATGTATTATTGGTCATATATCAACCAAACCTTTGTTTGGAAGTAAATTTTATTTTGATGTCCAGTAGCCTACTCCTGTCCCATATACAATGCTCTACAAATTATTCTTGATTGTACAACATTCCCACCCACTTTAACATATTCTCCCAGGACATATCGCCCCCCCCCCCTTTTACCCTCATAACATATATTCCCCCATATTTTCATATATTCAAAAGATCTTATAAGTACCGGTATCACCAAAAAAAATAGAGGAATAAAAGAAAAACCCTCCATGTTGGCATTTTTATCTTTACTGGATCCAGCAAATCTTAATATTTCAACGACTTCTGCTGAAAACCAGTTATTGTAGCCTACTGATATTGTAGAAATAAGAATTGCCAATAATGTGTTTTGACTGCTGTTTTCAATTACCACTAAAACGAGTATCGTTTTAATTTATTAACTTGATATGCAAAACAATATATTCCAAGGATTTCCCCTCAGGAATGATAAAATTTCCCTGTAAAATTTCAAGGATTTTTAGTGAAAAATACAAAATTCCATTTGGAATTCCAGTGCCTTCCATAGGGGGAGTGCACATATTTTCTGGAAAAGCCAGAAGAAAAATATTGTCCGCTGGTGTTTTGTCCGCTGGTGTTTTGTCCGTATCCCACAAAATGAAATGGAAAATTAATTTGAACATCATGGAGATCTGTACCAGCGCCTATCTAATTCGAGCAATTTGAGAAACGAGACTGGATCGTACAACGATTTGAACAAGCCATTTCTAAAAAAACGAAGAATTATTACTTGCTTGAATCTTTGGGGTTCATTGCAATGCATTCATAAATAAAACAGTCGGGAAATTTGGATTTTTTAGCGGAGAAATGTTACCGACCGGTTATACTTTGACGGCGACTTGGACTGTGTCATCGCCGATTTCGCTGAAAACGAAACCACTTGCAAATTACAATGTCCACGAAACACTGCTTCAACAAACGCCATTTCAAGCCATAAAATCAGTTGATTTCTTTCGAAGTTGATGGAGAATATGTTTAAAATTGTCCTGATAAACATGATCAGGTCGACTGAACCGTAATCACGTTGCTGATTTCTCGATTCCCGACCTAGAAGTAGGTGCTTTATTTGCTGAAAAGATCGTCAACCGGCCGCCATGCCATGCTCCTCTGCAGTCACGTCACACTTTACGGTATGCTGACAGTAGTCGCGCCGCTTTATGGTTGTTGTTGTTGTAAAACGCGGGAGCCTTCGTAGTGAATTTGCTGATAAAATTATTAGACTCGCACGATTTATTTAGACTCGGTCGGGTATTTAAACCGCAAAATAGACATATTTTCTTTCTTGGCCCAAGCACAAGTCGTCAAGACAGAAGACACAGTACTAGGATTAGATTTATTCCATGAAGATATGGGAATATACTCACTGCCCTGGACTGATTTGACGGGGCCGATGAATAATCCCCGTGAAAAGTGCTCACGGGGCCGATCACGGGGCCGGGGCCGATCGGCCCCGTCAAAATGCAAGGCCTGCAATTGTTTGATTTAATCCGTTAATGTTTGTTCCAGACCTACAGTCGTGCCTGGGCGATCAGTTGGAATGATTTCCATCATCAGTGCCTGGCATATAGTCCAACATCTTCGCTGAAAATATGCTTGGACGAAGGTATGTGATATTCATTTCAGCTCCTCCTGGAAAATACATGTACAATAGCACTAACACTTTACATTATGAAACCAACAAAAAGACTATATTGAGACTATACTCAATGCTCTATAGTTTTCTATGTACTCTGTAATGAAATTTCACTTTGTAACAGGATATTACATCTACACGGGCAAAACTGCACCATGCATGAATGATATGGGAGTATATGTATCACACATGCAATCATATGTATCACATGTGTTCCCATGCATGTATCTCATAATATGAATTTCATATGAGATGCATATGTCATTCACATATGGTGATAAAATATGGCATTGGCTATATACCTGCATCTAAATGTATGGGAACAAGAACGTAACTTAGCTGGGTGATGCTTAGTTGGTTCATCGCAATATCACTAAAATAATGTTGCAAGCGACGTTAAATCATACTCACTCACTCACTCAAAATGTATGGTCAAGTGAAAATCTTCCATGGCAAAAGTAACAAGTGCAAAAGCCTTATAAATGTCGGATCTCACTTGGCTCGCTCTTGGCAAGTGTTGTTGTGCCTAAAGTAAGTATATCACATGTATGAAAACAGAAATTCCCCCATTCTAACCCGATGACATTCTCCTGCATCAGGGCTCTCTACTGTTCTGGCGCTCATAGGCACCATTGTGATACATGTATGACTGGAGAATCGTTGAAAAATGACATTGAATCCCATTCACTCATTTCATAACATGTAACAAGGAATATTGTAGAGATATTCTGTCTGTGCTTTACCATTGTAGCCTTGGCAACAGTATAACGATATAGACATGTGCATATTGTCATCAGTTATGAAATTGTTTGTATATTATAATCAGTTAATTGTTTTCTTTTCAGTGGAGGAACCTTGTCAGTTTGGCTGTACAGGACTTGAATTCTGCTCAAATTTCAACAACCGTCCCTCAGAGCTGTTCCGGAGCTGTAACGCACAGGCGGACAATGGCGCTAAGAACCACTTCGATGCCTGGCAGAATCGGCAAATTAGACTGCCACAGATGAATATTCCAGTTAAAGGTACGACTACATGATAGTCTTAATTCTCTATATTTCAATCATTTGTACAGTAACACCCTGTGATCGAAACGTCAATGAGAGTACAGGCTATCTCCAATATGGGACTGGCACTTTCACCCTCGGAGTAAATAAAACATCAAATCTGGAGCAGTAATATCAGCGTATACCACTGGTACACTCATGGACAGACTAGATACCTATAACACTCTGCTAAGGAGCAGTCAACCAGGGGCTGTGACTGGTCAATGAATCACAACATCCCTAGGATATGATGTCTGCAATTGAATCATTATCCAGTTTGAACATAGATGTACCACTTTGATATGGTTTTAAGGCTGTCGTAGTAATAATACTACTAATATGACAAGGATTCCGGGGATTGACCTGGGATGTCATTGTGCACACCCCAGGTCATCGTAAGAATAGGTCTCAGCTCCTCAGACAGCTTGTCGTAAGAGGCGACTAACTGAGGCACCCATGGGGTTCCCGGGCGTGAAAAGGAATAGGACCCCACCCGTGTGGTTCCTGGGTGTGAAAAGGAATAGGACCAAACGCCATGATATGACTGAAATATAGTTGAAAGCAGCATTATATCATATCCACTCACCCACTAACAATACTAATGAGTATGTGTAGTTCTGTTGTTTTTTTCAAGATCCTAATAAATCTACCTTCATGATTGCCAGTGGTAAATTACAAACATACATGTATTCTAGTGAGTCTGAGAATTAATGGTTCAGTCTTCGTCAACACCAGGAGCTGGGCTATCCGTCAAAAATCCGTCAGTGAGTTGCGTGTATGTAGCTAGATATGACAAGACATGAAACTAAAGTTGCATAACATGACTCAACTATTTTCATTATCGGGTCACTTGTTTTCTCGAAATGGTGCTTAATACTTTGGCAGTGGCAGCCACTCTAACTAATTGCCCTATTCAAGTGTGTGTCATTATTTTGACTCCTGGTGGAATCTTCCGAAATCTGAGCATTGTCAAGATATTCTCTTAATAGGGGCAGTCTACTGCAACGACATTGCAAACTTTTAGTGATTCATGTGGGATGACCCTTGGGAGTTTTATCTCTTGGCGTGATCAGTCTAGCCGATAGTCTAACAATAATCTCTCCCTGGAATATCTGAGTAAATGCTCCCAATTAAAGGTTATGTAACAGCAATCCACAATCATTCTCAGTAGGCCAGAGTAAATGGAAACAAATAGAACATAATGGGGTTCGGGTGCTAGATGGGTAAATGGCATGGTTCAATGTAAATTGAAACCACAAGGTAAAATTCTGTAAGGCTCGAAATAATATGTGGAGTTACCAGGAACATTTTATTTACATTCACAATAAATCTCCTAATAATTCAATCGCTCTATTGAAATTCAATCACCCCTGACTCAATCAGGTCATCTGATGAATTCATCACACTCTAAAATCATTAAAATAACAACAACAAAAATAGATTCTCTACATGATTTGAGTCAGCTGATAGCTTTTGAAAATTGCTTCAAAGTTGGTATCTGTGTGGCGCGCATGCCCAGATTGATTTGACATAACTCTTCATTTAATGATGTGCTGTCTTTGTGACATTGGCTTGGAAGGCAGCAAAGTAAAAGTGCCTTGCTATGTTACTATGCATGTTGAAAGTCATACATGTTGTTGATATCCTACATTCCACCCATGTTCATTCACCCTACATTCCATCACATATATGCATTATTGCTTTGCTCTGACAAGTATTCTCGTACCTAGCCCTACTTTATCTCCCTTCTACTGATATATTGTACATCTATGGTCTACAATGTAGTGGCGTGTACTGCCATGTTTAAATCTGATTGGCTCTGTAAATCTCCCTTCAGATCTGTTCCCAATAAAATGCGCTATACCGCTTCAAGAAGAACATTGACCCCATTTTCGCTTATTGCGGGAGAAACTCAGCCTGCTTCAGCTTGAGGGAGAAGTTCCTGACCTTGTTGATGAACAAAAGGCTACTTTTGTGACACAAACGAATTGCAAACTCTAGAGAAACTGAATGTAGCATTTTGGAGCAGATTAGAATGGGACGAGGAAAGCCCCTGTACGGCTCGGATATAAACAGTATCAGATTTGCTAAACGAGACCATTGCCCTCCTCGCATTATGATTGAAAAAGCGCTGTGTGGAGACTTTATCAAGCCAATCGGAGAACTTCCGTTTTCAATGGCTGTTAATACTGCTTGAACCTTCAGAACTTCTAGCCAAATTAAAGCTGGTCATAGGTCAAGGTACTAGACTATGCTCTGATGCCTGCATGAGACCTTGAAACAACACAGATCCAAGCTGAAAGAGTGTCATTTTCCACTCAAGTGGCATCAGCAGTTCTGCATATATTAGGCAAGGGGTCTTCCACTCAAATTTCAGTCTTTGAGTGGCTAGCCAGAAATGACATCCCAGTCAAGGAAATACAAGTGAGAATGGTTTGCGAATCTGAATTCAGCTGAGCTTGGTATACGAATACGCTCATAAACAGCTTGTGTGACTTACTTACTGATTCACACCGCATATTTCCACGCCTCTTGACCATTAGGGCGCGCTCTATCTGGTTATCCAATCACCATGCCCTACACTGTATTAGCTCGGAGGTAACCAGATTCCTCATACTAACCACGATTGGCTAACTACTGCACGTGATCAAATTTACGGTACATCCACGGACAGAAAACTTGGTGGATGCCCGGATGTTGGTTGCTGTCCTGATCAAATCGGACCGAGATTCATCCGTAAGAGTGATTTTCATTGCCCATCGAGGATTGGCCTGTACAGAGTGCCCCCTAATGGTCAAGAATCAGCGGGGGAACAAGGAGAGTAGGGACCTATGTGACACAAGCTGCTCAGGAGCATAGGTGTACCAACTGTTTAAAAGCTCCCAGCACACAAATTACTTTGAATTAAACCCAAGGAATTGAACTACCTGTTTCACTATTTAACTTAGAGGAAATATAAAAAGAAGAATCCAAAATCTTTGCATGAATTCACCTTTAATTGTTTCAATATAGCAACCTTCCTGCATTAGACATTTCTGTATTCTTCTCTATATAGAAATAAGAATGAATCTTTTCGCACAAAATGATATGTGAATGTGGATATAAACGGAGCAATCCCAGCATGGGAAATGTGAACCTCTGGTATACAGACAGTGGCAGGGTAATATTAAGCAGTACCCAGTCCTCCCTTCTAAATCGGCAGCATTGTTATAAACAAAGTCGTAAATCATTTTCTGACATCCAAACAAAAAGCTTGACATGTGTTTCCTCAATTTGCCAGGTTTGAGCTCAAGCGCTAGCTGATCAGTGTGGTATAGCTTCAGTATGGCACTGTTCCAGGATATATAGTCTCCGCCTGGACGAGTTAAACAGGATTGACTAGCCTGCCCTGAAAACACCCTGCAAATTACACCTTTTTGTTGGTTACACTCCATTTGGCAGTTAATTGTCTAAATCAGATAATGTTCTGAACATAATTAATATCAATATTTGGGGCGCCAGAAGGGTGGGCCAGGAAGTTCAGTAAAGGGTGAAGATCATCAATCTCTCTTTCTTTTTTTGCTAAAAAAATTGTTGGAGCAGTTGTATAAAGTCTTCCCCTGCTGGTTTGGTTTTAACTGTGACGGATATGACATTTTGTTTATGGACCATGTTAGGAGTTTCCTTGAAGGATTCCAGCATGGCAGGTCTACAGACACAGCTGTGTTAATTAAAACAGACCCATTGCCAAGGCCAATCCCACAACATTTGCACCCCCCCTCCCCCAATTCTTCCACAGTACTATATCTCGCTTCTGCTGCTGGACAACAGCACTGCAGACATGTAGTTTAGGCAGTTTCGGAGTTCGAGAGGGGGGGGGGGGCTGTCTGACTCAGAATTGTCTTGTACATGTACACATGTATACAGGAAAGCCCATATAAATCACAGCATTTTTAGATCAAAAATCTTTTTTTCCCCTGAATACTGTGGCATGGATCTGTTATTTATCCCAAGAACTGAAAAGACAGCTAGTGAAATTTGTAGAATGTTAGAAGAATTTCTCTCTGCAGATGCCTGAAGTTAACTATTGCCATCTGAATAATTAGAAGTTAACTATTGCCATCTGAATAATTAGAAGTTAACTATTGCCATCTGAATAATTAGAAGAAATAGGGTAATTAAAAAAAAACAAACTTGATGATAGGAGAGTTTGTTTTGATATCTTCTACATGTAATTGTCCTGGTTTGTAAAAGAATTTTGATGACTAGAATATTCTTATAGGATTGGTTTTTGTACATGTAGCATAATTCTACTATAAACTCGCTGATAATTATTTCTATCACAAGGGGACCACACTGCGGTGGCCTAATGGTAGAGCGTCGGCCTCGTAAGCGGTAGGTACTGGGTTCGGTCCCAGGCCGGGTCATACCAAAGACTTGAAAAATGGAACTTGTTGCTTCCTCGCTTACGCTCAGCATTAAGAGGATAGAACAAGGACTGGTTCGCTCGGTGTCAGTATAATGTGACTGAGTGGGGTGTCATGTCTGCCTACGGCATGATATTTCGGTGGGACAGCACTATAAAATGGCAGCATTAGATCTGCTCTGTTACACGTAGGTTCTTTTTATCAAGCTATTTTAGCAGATCTTTTTAGTCGGGTAAAAGAAGACTGTATTTTAGGTTATTTGAAAGAAATCGGTTTGTTGCATAAGTTTTAATGTATATGTGCATGTCTTTTGGTGTGTTGTGTTGATTACTTCTGGATTGCTGGGTTGTTGACTTGTTTTTGTTAGAATACTTAGAATTTTGTTTGATCATCGCTGTATAGCTGAAATATTGCTGATTGCGACATTAAACCTTAATTCTCTATCTCCATATACATGTATCTCATGATCGAAAAATAAAACATTTCACAATAAATCGGCATAATGCTATGTTGCTAAAATGCCAGAAATACAGCATCAGGGGAGTCCCCTATTGAACCTCCCGTAGTAGCGAATTATCTGGAATATATAACCCATTCACTGTAGTCATAAACTACTCAAGTTTTGTCATGTCTGTTGACAAGCTGGTGACTTTAATTGTATTAATTGCCTGAAATTCAATTAATTCCCCATAGTTAATTTCCGGTCTTGGGTCTTGGAAAAATGCATGCATGTCATGAATTATGTTTTTTGTTGTGTGGTTTATGATCCATCGGTGGTATATGTCGACCAGATCCCATATATCAAATTACAAACTGGGAATCGGATTGAACATGCACAACAGTTAATTCTAACAGTATATCTGGATACTGTCAAGTGTGACACATGTCTATCAATCAAGGATTTAGATGTCCTGTTCTACCACCCATAATCATGTATAAAATCATATCAGAATTTCATGACTAAAATACTGAGGTTTTGTCAGAAAGTCAACAGCCTAAGATCTTAGCCTGCATGGAATGAAACGATATAGAAATTAGTTTAATTGTGGAGGAGGCAAGTTCAAACTGTTTTCATGGGTTGGAAATCAGTTTAATTTCAAATTGTGTATATGTACTTATTTCAATTTCTGTAATTTATATGTATTGCTCTTTAATATGAAAGCTGTAGGCCTAATTGTTTTTTAATTTGATTAGAATGATAAATTTTTCTCATTTCTATGATCTAGATTCTATCAATTTAAAATATTGAACTTCACACTTATGTTCGGATACATTAATAGTACATCTCACTAAGATAACGAAAGTAATTAGATTATTAAATTACCAACAGACAGGCCCCGACCCTTGTACGCTACAGTATCCTTATTACATGTTCAATATTTGGGTTATATAGTTGAATGGATTATTGTCTAAATCTGATGAATTCATGTCTGAATTGAAAATCTAATTCCCAAGAATGTATAAGGTTTCAGAGTTCAGTTTGTATGACAGAACAATCTATATTCATAATCTTCTCATTAAACATATATGGGTGTAATCGAGCAAAATTTTCTCCTCTGCAAACTGCCGACACTAATTAGCTCAGTAATTGCCCTTGTACTTCTGGGGATAGTTAAAGGTGATTTATGGCCATGAGCTAAACTCTTATCTTATATTATCATACATGATCAGATGAGAGTTCTTGTAAAGGACATCTGGCATTCTTGAGGTCGTACTTGTACTTGAGGTCGTATTTGTACTTGAGGTCGTACTTGTAGAGTTGCATTGAAAATGATGTCAAATTCATATACATTTCCCCTGGGATATGTGGTATTATAACGTGTAACACAGGCCTTCAGATAAGCTACTTGTATGAGAGTGAAGACCTCTGAGGCACCCAAATTCTTGAATTTCAAAATAGAAAAATTCATGAGACCAAATATGAGACTCCCAGTGTTATAAGATTCTAGATGAAAGTCTGGTATACTACAGAAGCACCATTGTGACCTGTTCGATATTCTTCACGATATTCTTCACGATTTCATGTGATTAGTGTTGCCCAAGATTTTTTTCCAGGAAAAACGCAATGTCTTAAATTGATTTAAAATCTCCAGAAGACTGCTCATTGTACATGTACCTTTCATTTGCTGGATGCTCTCGCTTTAAGATTACATGAAAATGGCTGATGAAATAAACTGGTTATCTATGTTAAAGACTTAACTGAGACTTAAACACCCACACTGATATTGGAAATGCTGTCTTATATTTGTGCAGTGTTGCACTACTATTCTGCTTTCATTTTCCACACAAATTTTATTCTCATGATTGGGCAAGATATTAACGAGTTTCAAGTTTGAATCTCATGTGACCATGTCGAAGTGCATAATTTATATTGTTTTCAAATTGCATTGTAGCAGACCTACTGAAAAATTCCAGTGTTAATCACATCTAGATTTAGAAAGCACTAAAACGAATTTAAATCAATGTGAATGTGATTCACCTTGTTGTTTTGAATGGATAAAGTTGAAGAGAACTCTATTATTTACAACAAGAGGAATGTTATGAACACAATTAAGACATTGGGCAGCTGCGGGTGGTTGGGCAGCTGCGGGTGGTTTGCGGGTGGTTGGGCAGCTGCGGGTGGTTGGGTGGGTTCAGGTTCCTGTTGCTTCAATGCATTTTGCTGAGAAGCAACAGGAACTTGATAATGTGATGTCTAGCACTGTAATATCACTTGTCTTTATTGCACCATGTAAGCTACCTGTCTGTCTTGTGCGCTGTCCTCGGTGTTTTATAGGGTGAATGGAGGGTGTCTGGTTCCATGCTGCTTCAAAGATTTCTTCTTTGAAGTAGCAGGAACACAACTGGGCTGGGTGATGCTTAGTTGGTTCGTCGTGATATAGCTGAGATATTGTTGAAAGCGACGTTAAATTCTATTCACTCACTCATTGGGCAGCTGACGGAGCTTCAAATCTCTCTCATTACTCGATTCCAAATTCAGCACAGAAATCAGCTTTACATATTATATTGATAATCCTTCTGTTTTGATATATTCAGTGAAGAGATGATAATGTGTGATTTTCGTTTTGTCTTCCCCGTGCAGATATTCGTTACTGTGAACCAGAGAAGTGGAAAGCCATCGCCTGTTCCCTACAAGTTAAACCCTGTCGAGGCAAACCTGGTCCGATAGCATTCTGCTGGTAAGCAAAAGTTGTCTCCCTTAGATAGTAAAATGGATTGCTGTGATTATAAGCAACAGACTACCAAAACATCTACACTTCCAGCAGTATTAACATCTACACTTCCAGCAGTATTAACAAAACTGTACCTGAATGATCCCTTGATTAAATTTAGATGTTCACCTTTCAGGAGGAAGTGGTTTATTTCAAACGCAACAACGTGATGAACTTCTTGATAGGTGTTGACTGTCAAAATTTTAACTTGTGTGTTTAAATGAAAGCAATACTCAGGCTTCGCAAATAGTCCCCTGCCAAAACCTGAACAATGAACAGTGAATTGAGATAAAATTTGCAGCTGAATAGAACTGTATCACCTGCCCTTGATTTCATTGCAGCAAAGATGGAAAAATAATGAGATGACGGGTAGGGTTAATGGATTGGGATTATTTTGCGTTTCGGTTGTTTGAAGCCTTTGCTGGGGTAGGGAGGGATATTTTGGTGAGCAAGAGTTATCTCCCTTTGAATTTGCACTAAATAATTGGGGAAAGAGCAATGATTTCATCATCTCACATCTACGAATGACTCCTAAGAGTATTCTGTATTTACTAAATTTCTGTATTTTCATCATTTTTTGAAGGGATGACTGTATTGAGATTTTGACGAAATGTATCGACCTCAATAATCTTCCACCTCGTCAAGATGTTGAGACATTGTGTTCCGTCCTTGCACCTCGTGACCTCCAGAGCCAGTGCGTCTCCATTAAACAGTACCTTAGTGAGTAAAACTGTCACAATACATATATTCCAGCATATCTCTCATCAGGGGTCTGCTTATACAAGGAAGAATCAAATTACTCTGCACAGTTTTCCGTTCATATTGTGATCATACATTTACTCCTAAGCTACTACTGGAATACCTGCCTATGTACATGATCATTGTTATTAAGTAAAAAGAAATTGTAGCAGAAAACATACTTTCACAGACAACTATCTTACTTCTCTTGCAGGTAGCAGCCCAGTAGAGGGGAGACAACTGGATGTGACAAATCCCTGTTTACCAAATCCCTGTGACGAGGGTCACATATGTCTTTTAAATAGACGGAAATGTCGTCACCGAGACAGATGTCTACCTTATATCTGTAAACCAGGTAAATTGTAGCTTACTCTAGTTCAGAAATGAAACATGGAAGTTGTTGTAGCCATAATAAAGCAGGGTAAGCACTCCGAAGAATGACAAGGAATTCATTGTGACTCAATATTTCGGTTTATTCCCTCAAACCATCGTGAGGAGTTGTAGCCATAGAGAACTAATATTTGTTCTTGGTCTAAATGTTCTACCTACCGAAAAGGAAGGATATAAAATACAGATAGCACTCATGCCTTCTAAGATGACAGTCAGTACCAAAATCACCTTCACTGGATCTGAAAAATCTAAATGGTATAATGATACATGTAAATTTATTTTTCCCAAATAATCTGTTTGTTAAATTATATCCATGCAGCTTCATTTCCCATCTCTATATATTTATTATCTAAATAATTTATTTATCATATTTTCAAAAGAATGATTCCTGCCATGCACATTTGAGCGAACAAGGGTTAAATATGACCTTGTATGAATCCTAATCAAATCACCACATAAGGCACAAATAAATACAAAAATGTGTGTTTCTTCTAACCCTACCTTTATCGTTTTATGTACAAACATGTTAACAGACCTGCACGTGGGCCTTTGGCCTGTTGGAATTTGAAATAAATAAATATTATTGTAAATCTGTGACGTGTCAACTATACTGGCTCGAAATATGGTAAAATAACAAGAAAATACCTACCTACCTGGAGTTTTTTTAGGTTGTTAGTGGAAATACATGTACACCATATTTTTTAATTAGACCTAACTGTTTTAACAAGATGCTGGTTTGATTTTAGGGTGCCACATGGGTGAGGTGTCTAACTTTTTGGTGACGCAGAATTCCTATGTGAGAATACCGATTGCGAAGGGTCAGCTGAACTGTCATGAGGTGTATCACTGTGGTCACGGTGGGGCTCTAGAGTTCATCACTAAAATGTCTTGTGATAGAATTGTGGATTGTGCGACATCCAACACAAAAATCGGTAAATATTGGGACTTCTATCAGAGTTTGAACTCCCTACTGTCAAGGTGTACACTCTCTGACTGATTGCTGAACGCGACGTTAAACGTTAATTTTCTCTCTCCCTTTCTCCACCAAACTTCGGGCATACAGCCTCATCCAGTCTTTATCAGTATTGACTAACACAGATATCTTATCTCTGTCTTCTGACATTTATTTATTTAACTTACTTTAAGAGGGTAGTCCTTTCAGCCTTCACGGCTGCTCTCCCAAGCATGAACTTGAACAGCAGAGTAGATGACAGCTAGTGACTGAGGTGTACAAATCTATACATGGTCTAACACCACCATATATACAAGAAATATTTGAATTAGAAGATTGTTCAGTTGAGAGTTGAGAGGAGATGACTGTTGACATTCCACGAGGTACATGTAGGACTACAAGATAACATCTTCATTATGCCAAGCCAATTTATATGTTCTCAATTCGAACTTGCCTTGATATATCTGACCCGCCTCAATGCTCAAAGAACTTATAATAGACTAGAGATGTCACTGACCTCAAATCCATTTGATTTTTGAAATGTGTCACAGAAGAGCATCATTGACTGGCTGACCTATATATTGGGCCAACTCATCCACCCAATCTAGTCCCAGAACTCACTTCAGCTGCGAAAACTGACCAGTGGATTTCTGGAAGCTGAAACGGAAACGTCAAACCTGTGTGTTTACTTTCTTATTTGTTCTACTTTTTATGTGTTTTGTTATCTGTCCCAAATGGGATGCTCAGTACAATAAAGAATATTATTTTATCATGCGCACAATCAATTTTCTGTGGAACCAATCTCGCATTCGTCTATTTCCGTATTGGCGGAAATTAGCCCAGTTGCTGAGTTCTGGGGATAGATTGCTATTATTCAACTAAACATAGAAATAGGTTTGTATAATTTGAATGACTTGTGTTCGTTTGGTTAAAATTAACTTCATTTCATAGTAAAATGCGATCGGATCGCTCGAATTACCAAAGGTACTATTTCGTAGTCGGCTCAGTACCTGACCACCATACGCTCTCCACGGATGGGGATATGTGCATTCTATGTGAGAGGCTCATTCCGCCAATACGGAAATTGTCAAATGTGAGATTGTACATCCACCATATTAGGAGGAAGGATAATACTTGAGGAAGATGTCAGCCTACACACAATCAGCGAGTAGGTTCTGATTGGCTCGTCTCTCATTTGTAGGTGAAATTTACACCTCAGATTTTAACACTGAAGGGGGTCTGATATATCAAGGCAAGTTTGAAGTGGGAATGCAGAAATTGACTCGGTGTAATAAAGGTGCAAGATTATGGACTAAGTTCAGTTTCATACATGACTGCCAAACTATGAAACAAACTCAAAACCAAATGTTATCCGCTTTTATATCTAAGCTCAAAGAGTTGTGGTTTTGATTTAAATTTTACTCATGAGATATCATATGTATTATTCCAAGATATGTAAGCTAATATATATGTTTTGATTGACAGTGCATAATAACCACACCAGGAAAGGCTGTAATGACTGTGTATGTCAGAGTGGAGAGGTGTTCTGCACTAAACGTCACTGCCCCACACAGCCCCCTCAGGAAAACACTTATACAGGTACGTGAACATAATCTGGCATATGTGAATATGACTCTGAAACATTACTGTGCACAAATATTGTGCACTGATGTAAACCCACTGTGAGCTTCACACATAGATTTCTGGGTTGCTTAATTTCGTTTCTGCCTATGCTGCAATGTGGAGGAATATCCCTAATTTCAACTTAATGTTGACTAAATATTCATTAATACAAGTGTAATGGTCCTTTCTTTAAATAGAAGGGTAGTGGTAATTTGATGCATACATGGGTTCACCATAATTATCAGTTATAACATTCCTCTAGGCTGTGGCATAGGCAGAAACAAAATTATATAACCCCAAAATTTATGTACAGAGCTAACAGGGGCAGGGGAAGAAGGGGTTGGTTCTGCGTCAGTGTGCAATTCCATCAGTATTGCTACATATTCGTATCAGAAAAACTGGAATAAATTTATGAATTTATATAACCCTGATCAATACTCAACTATAAGCTTACCTAAATTTGAGCTCAATCTGATTATCTAGTTCTCAATCAAAAGTCCAAACATGAATTTGATTAGCTGGTATATGTAATATTTTTTTGACACATTATAATTCCTAAGAGTAAAACTTCATTATTGGTATAATATTCGCATTCCCAAATCAGTTTATGAGTTGGTGATCGAGAAAATGGAGAAAGAGACATGAATTTACTGGATGTGATGACATTTATTAAATTCGGCAAAAATCTCTGAATCCCATCTGTATTCTACTGTCCAATGAAAGGAGATGTCCATGATAATCCATGATTTTTAGTTGTTTTAAACTATAGTTTCGGCTTTTCAGTGATCTGACTAACAATATTGTTGTTTTTGTCCAGGTTTGCCGTGCAACTGTGAACCAGACCAATATCAGCCTGTGTGTGCCACCAATGGTAGAACTTATCCCAGCGCTTGTTTGGCCAGGTACATATTTTAATGTTTTACTCGGGAGATCCCAATATTCTACTATTTAGGTACTTCATGCTTCAGTGATAAAGACACTGTCTCAGCTGGTCTCCTTAGCTCCAAATATATATTGTATATGGGGAAGGATTTTTAGTTGACAAAACTAGCAGAAATAAGGCGAATTTGCTTTGTAATATGTACATACCCTAGTTGAGGACATGCGTAATATTCTTACATTTACACAAATTTGAGCAACTTACTGTGGGGAATATTTGGGTTCTCCATATATGGTCACTTAACCCTACCTGGCCTGGGGGGGGGGGGGGGGGAAAGTGCCCCCCCCTAGTGAACTTTTCTCTGCTACCCCGAAACGACAAAACCGAGGAGGCTGAAACTTGGTGACTTTTAAGCTTATCTTATTGGGGTCATTTTGAGCCTATTTTCAATAACCCCCGGGCAGAGCATCATGGGTAAATTCAAAATGGTATCCGCGAAAGTTGTGTTTTTCAATCTTTTCGCTCCATTTCTTCATATTTTCCTTGCATAAAAGGCCTTAAAAGTATTTTATTTATGCAAAACTAATTATTCTCTATTTTATTAGATTTTTTTCGAGAGAAAAATCTGAAAAATGAAAATTTCGAAAAATCGACCCCAAAAAGGCCGAAAAATGGCTTCCGAGATGATTATGTCACTATGACGTCATCATGGCGGCCATCTTGGATTTTTTTGCATTTTCCGGTAGAGCTTGAACCCAAGATAGTGTGTGGTAAGTTTCAGCGCTCTAGCCTTAGTGGTAGAGAAAATATATAGGGGGGGCACTTTCCGCCCCCAGGCTGCGATACACCCCAAATCGCCCAGGCCAGATAGGGTTAAAGAACTACCCTGTAAATACTACACAGTGACTCCAGCTGAAAGCATGTCGGGACCATGCGATGTTTCAATACAGGTAGTGAATACAGCATACATTCCGACTATGTGAATAAGACATATAATCGTGAAATCATGTTATTTGTGTTTAGTAGAACAATAGGACCATCTCTAGATGGAACTCTTCAGCCAATAAAGATCCAAAATGACATTATTGCCTATGTGACATACATTGGGGTTAGGCAAGTTGTCATTTGTTTACATTGGCAATGCTGTTATTTTATTTACAGAAATTTACAGGCGATGCCTTCTAATTGCAAATGCCTCTTTTACTTCGAGATAATCTTCAAATTTTATTAGTTGTATATTTTTATACCCCCCGACACGTAGTGTAGGGGGCGTATACTGGTTTCAGCTTGTCCGTCCGTCCGTCCGTCCGTCTGTCCGTCCGTCCGTCCGTCTTGCCGTCCGTCCGTCCGTCCGTCCGTCCGTACGGATGTCCGTACGTCCGTCCATAACATTTCGTTTCCGGAGCATAACTTGACAACCGCCAGTTGGATTCCTCTCAAATTTGGTATGCAGCTACCATACCATGAGACCTTGCTTGGGATTGCGTTTGGCGCATGTGCATCTACAGGTGGCGCCACCTAGGGTCATTCCGTAACATTTCGTTTCCGGAGCATAACTTGACAACCGCTACTTGGATTCCTCTCAAATTTGGTATGTAGCTACCTTACCATGAGACCTCGCTTGGGATTGCATTTGGCGCATGTGCGTCTACAGGTGGCGCCACCTATGGTCAAAAGTTTCTCATGTCATTCCGTAACATTCGTTTCCAGAGCATAACTTGACAACCGCTACTTGGATTTCTTTCAAATTTGGTATGCAGCTGCCATACCATGAGACCTCGCTTGGGATTGCGTTTGGCGCATGTGCGTCTACAGGTGGCGCCACCTAGGGTCAAAAGTTTCTCAAGTCAGTGCGTAACATTTCGTTTCCGGAGCATAACTTGACAACCGCCAGTTGGATTCCTCTCAAATTTGGTATGCAGCTACCATACCATGAGACCTTGCTTGGGATTGCGTTTGGCGCATGTGCGCCTACAGGTGGCGCCACCTAGGGTCATTCCGTAACATTTCGTTTCCGGAGCATAACTTGACAACCGCTACTTGGATTCCTCTCAAATTTGGTATGTAGCTACCTTACCATGAGACCTCGCTTGGGATTACGTTTGGCGCATGTGTGTCTACAGGTGGCCCCACCTATGGTCAAAAGTTTCTCATGTCAGTCCGTAACATTTAGTTTCCGGAGCATAACTTGACAACCGCTACTTGGATTCCTTTCAAATTTGGTATGCAGCTGCCATACCATGAGCCCTCGCTTGGGATTGCGTTTGGCGCATGTGCGTCTACAGGTGGCGCCTAGGGTCAAAAGTTTCTCAAGTCAGTTCGTAACATTTCGTTTCCGGAGCATAACTTGACAACCGCTACTTGGATTCCTCTCAAATTTGGTATGTAGCTACCTTACCATGAGACCTCGCTTGGGATTGCGTTTGGCGCATGTGCATCTACAGGTGGCGCCACCTAGGGTCAAAACTTTTCTTGTCGGTCCGTAACATTTCGTTTCCGGAGCATAACTTGACAACAGCTAATTGGATTCCTCTCAGATTTGGTATGTAGCTACCTTACCATGAGACCTTGCTTGGGATTGCGTTTGGCGCATGTGCGTCTACAGGTGGCGCCACCTATGGGCAGAATTTTCTCAGTTGGTCCGTAACATTCCATTTCTGGAGCATAACTTGACAACGGCTGATTAGATTCTTCTCAAATTTTGTATGTAGCTGCCATACCATGAGACCTAGCTCAGGATGTTGCATATGCGTCTACAGGTAGTAGTTTAATATTTCACTTCCCATTTACTTCCTTTTCCTCTTCAATATGGTTATCCAGATGACAGTAATTCGCCTATCTGTTGCAACAGCCCATTTCAAGTCTACACGGTTCTAGTGGTAACAACAGTTAGGTAAAACACAATATGCCTGCATAACCCCATTCTCAACAATCATTATTAACATCAATTTTCTGAACAATCCATTAAACTCATCTGAGTATCGTCACGACACATGCATAGACAATCCGTTAACCGCACTCCAACCGAGCGAGGTCTCATTGTCAACTAGTTACATACTGTGCCGCCACTCATAACATGTATACTTATATTCCTCTACAAATACTCGTCAATTCCTATCAAATGTGCATCCGGGGGGTATCTTGTAAGCATGCTTACTGATGATTTCCACTGCCACAATCCCATTCAGCTTACTCGTGAAACGTTAACCACCCCCATGTATCTATGCCCTTACGGGGGGTATCTTGTAAGCAGCCTTACTGATCATTTTGATCAAATGTGTGCATCCCTCAGACTATGCTCTAGTTCTTCTTGCCAGCAATTAAAGGAGTATCCAGTACCTAACCTTGGCACGACATTTCGTAGGCAATGGTATCGTTTTGTGCCTTTCATATGTATGTATTGAAGGATGCAATGTTTAACTGGTTTGTTCATTGTACAGGTGTGCCGGTATTTCTGACGATCGTTTTCACCTGGGATCATGCTCGTCATCTGACCCATGTGCTGTTAACCCTTGTGGGACTAGCTACAGGTCAGTCTGGCCATATCACATGATAGAGCTTTCACCGTCAAAGCATCTTCACACACCAAGTCAATTTCTACATTCACGCTTCAAATTAGGCTTGGTAGTACATTAGCCCACCAGTGTTCTTCAAGGAAGTCTACAGTTATAAATAGACACATGATGTCATTGAACTCGGATCCATTCAACTTTTGAAAGGAGTGCACTTTTGATTGGCGGACCGATATATCGAGTCACCGGTACCTCCATATTACGAGAAATTATGTAGCTATTCAGGGATGACGTCGCCTTACATGTGTGTCCGTTCTGATTGGTTCGTAGATGCAACGTACAACTCCGATTTTGAATACTTTAGGTGATCTAAGTGTGGACATTGAAATTGGCTTGGTGTAATAAAGATACAGCAAAGATGATCAATCTAGTTTTTAGAGAACTTTCCATTATCAGGCCTTCAAGTACCTCCTATTTCCTATATTTTTGAGTCATTCCTATATTTTACTCAAAACCTATATTTCCTATGTTTTGACTTTTTCTCATGAAAACTTCCATTAATGCTCTGTAATGAGTCCTACTGACATGAGGAAATACATTTCAGAAATTTTTTCCACCTCGCTTCGCTCGGCAAATATGAAAACATTTCAATCTCTCTATGCTGAATCAAACAACAGAACAGGTCACCTGAAAAGACCACCACTATGACCACATTCATTGAAAGTAATTTGATTAAACACCAGAAAACTACCAAGTTTGGAACATAGAATGTTGTACAGACCTGTCTTACAGTCTTTTATTGTTCCCCGCTACTTAGTAGGGGGGGGGGACTTAGAAACACCGGTGTCCGTAATTCCGTAAGATTTTCTTGTCCGGACAATAACTCGTGAACGATTTAACCGATCAACTTCAAACTTGGGGTGTGCCTTGACATTGGCGAGAGGACGGTTGGGATTGTTTTTCAGCAATGTGCGTAATCCAATATGGCCGCCGTCAGCCATTTTGGATTATAAGCAGTACGATCTTAGATTTTCTTGTCCGGACAATAACTCGTGAACGATTTAACCGATCAACTTCAAACTTGGGGTGTGCCTTGACATTGGTGAGAGGACGGTTGGGATTGTTTTTCAGCAATGTGCGTAATCAAATATCGCCGCCGTCAGCCATTTTGGATTATAAGCAGTTCGATCTTAGATTTTCTTGTCCGGAAAATAACTCGTGAACGATTTAACCGATCAACTTCAAACTTGGGGTATGCCTTGACATTGGTGAGAGGACGGTTGGGATTGTTTTTCAGCAATGTGCATAATCTAATATGGCCGCCATCAGCCATATTGGATTATAAGCAATTGGATCTTAGATTTTCTTGTCCGGACAATAACTCATGAACGATTTAACCGATCAACTTCAAACTTTGTGTGTGCCTTGACATTGGTGAGAGGACGGTTGTGATTGTTTTTCATATTGGATTATAAGCAGTTGGATCTTGTCCGGACAACAACTCGAGAACGATTTAACCGATCTACTTCATATGTGGGGAGCGCCTTGACATTGTTGGGAGGAGGATTAGGATTGTTATTCAAGGACGTGCTTGATCCAATATGGCCACCATCAGCCATACTGGATTTCATTGGATTTTAAGCAGTTTGATCTTGTCCGGACAATAACTGGAGTACGATTCAACTGATCTACTTCAAACTTGGGGAGTGCCTTGACATCGGTGAGAGGACGGTTTGGATTTTTTTCGGCGATGTGCATAATCCAATATGGCCACCGTCAGCCATATTGGATTATAAGCGGTTGGATCTTAGATTTTCTTGTCCGGACAATAACTCGTGAACGATTTAATCGATCAACTTCAAATTTGGGGTGTGCCTTGACATTGGTGAGAGGACGGTTGGGATTGTTTTCCAGCAATGTGCGTAATCTAATATGGCCGCCGTCAGCCATATTGGATTGTAAGCAGTTGAATCTTGTCTGGACAATAACTCGAGAACGATTCAACCGATCTATTTGGGGTGTGCCTTGACATTGTTGAGAGGAGGATTAGGATTGTTTTTCAAGGACGTGCTTAATCCAATATGGCCACCATCGGCCATACTGGATTTCATTGGATTTTAAGCAGTTTGATCTTGTCCGGACAATAGCTGGAGTACGATTCAACTGATCTACTTCAAACTTGGGGAGTCCCTTGACCTTAATGAGAGGACAGTCATGTATTATGTTTTATGGATGTGCATAATCCAATATGGGTGCCATCTGCTGTATTAGATTATGTTAAGCTCATCAGCGATATCTCCATTTTCAAATCATACTCTTATCAATGATATGAGATATCATCGACCCCAAAAAATCGACCATAGAGGTCCATGGCCCCCGCAGCAGCAGCGCCAGTTATGGTGGATGTAATCCACCATAACTGGTGCTGCTAGCGGGGGACATGGACCTCTATGGTCGATTTTTTCCTATATTTTATTCAGAAAATTCCTATATTTCTCCTATATTTTTACAAATTTTCTCCTATATTTTCACTGTGAGCCATTTGCACGCCTGATTATAGCAAGGGTTTCAGTGTTCTATAACAGCCTCATTATGACGGTCAGAGATCTGTGAACATGAACGTGAATAAGAGTGCAGTCGATAGTTTGTACCCACACGTCCGCATTATAATGAGGATAAAACTTTGCTTGTCTTGTTCTGATCACTACATTGAAGTACAAATGCAGAACAAATAGCGTGGAATTATTTCAGTCATATATTCAGGGTGAACAGTGCTACCGTAACATATGTACCATTTGTATATAATGAGTGTTTGTTTTTTAACAGATGTGTGAAAAGAGGTCAGGTCTGCCTCAGTATACACTCAGGATCATGTAAACAGTATGTGTGTGGTAAGTGACACTTTTAATGATGAAGAGAGGAAGTTATCTGGCAAAATACATCATTCTAGTGTCTAGTATATATTATACATGTAGATTATTCCCAAATTAAGTGGCACGCTTTGGGATGAATTCCTGGGGCTCGGATTCAAATGCTGTGAAAATCCAGACAGATTTGTGCAATTTCTTCCTACAGGAATCCACAGCAAATCAAATTTGTAATATTTTTCATAATAGGAATTCCATTGTTCATTTTGCAGGAGTATCTAAGAGAATCTGTACAATAAAAGCAAGCCCTAAAAATAATACAACCTCTGTCTCTCTGCCAGCATCAGTAATTGAACTGAACTATGAAACATTGTTATAAATCTGATGAAAATATCAGTTTTGTTTTAATTAGACCGATATGCTTCAAAGTGCAACAATGGTTAAATATTTGCCCCCCTGCTTGTTTTACATTTCAGTGTTAGACACTGATGATTGTAATCATCATCATCACGATGAGGTGTGCGACTCCCAGGGGGTCGAGTACACCAATATTTGTCTGCTCCAGTCCCATGGCAAAAACCTGGCCCACTGGGGACATTGTTTGGTGAGTTATCTCCCTTCATTGAATGGCCTCCCTTGATGTGACTGCAGTGAGGAAGATGGGTTGCCTCCCTTTTATTTATTCCAATGATAAGATTATCTGCCCTGAATATAACAGTAATATATTTCTGACATGATTGAACTACAGTTGAGCAAACACAATCTCTTACGTTGATGTAATAATACTGTTGAAATAATTTGAATTGGACTGCAAGATGTTGCAGTTGACAAATCTATTACAAGGAACTTTCTTTTTTTGTAGCCCATGATATGTAAAAACAATCCTGATAGATTGAAAGTTCATATAACCCGATTTAGTCTTAGCTGTTATTGTTACTCTTAATATGAATATATCATTGACCAGTAAAAAGTAGATAGTCAAAAATTTTCTTTTCTTGACCAGGCTGCAAGACATTTGATGTGATGAAAGTATTCATATGGGATAAAAGTTTCTTTGCTTCAAATATAAAACATCTATTTAACAATTATTTACAGCAGACACTGCATAATGTAATATATGTATGTTGATGTTGAATATTGATATTTCCAGCATAATTGTGCTACCTCCGTCTTAGTGTGTGGACATAATGGGGAGACATATCTCAGCGAGTGTGCGGCATGGGCTGACTGGACCACCATAGATTACTATGGGGCATGTAAGGCAGTGGGCACACTAACACGTAAGTAAACTTAATTATTTACTTGGACAATTTCTGCTCTGCATGGTAATTCTTGTTATTGCAATTCTTGTAAATCTTATTATTGTTTATTATTATTTTGTAAATTTTATTGTTTATTATTATTTTGTAAATTTTATTATTGTTTATTATTATTTAGACCACATGACTGAGATGACCATGAATAACTCATATTGCAGTTTTCAGAAGGAATTTCTCTGCAGATATTTAACTCCAATTTGAACATAGTAAATCCAAGCTTTCTATGTTTACCGTTTTGTCCTCGGAGAAGAACTTTTGTGTCTCATTATCCATTGATGAAATTATAATTACTCGAGTTTCCTTTCTATTTCACAGGTGATAATACTGTAAACTACAAATGTGATAATGTGAAGTGTTGGCCAATGAGGCCTACATCTTGTAGAGGGGTTATTCCCCCTGGGGGATGTTGTCCCGTCTGTGGTAAGTTTACTGTTTGTCGGCTGATGCAGAAGATTTAGCGAAATAGTTTGTGGGTCCTGCAGTAGACTTCTTTGTATAAGTGTATAATATTGGGAATTTTAGTCAAATTGATTATTCTTTCTAATAGTCAAATGTGTATTCTAATTTCTGACCATCCAATTTCTCCTTTTGCTTGTAAAACCTGATAATAATTGTCCCCTGCCACATAAGACTAGGGGGGTGACTTAGAAACACTTTGCGTTCATCATTCCATAGTTCTGTCATTCCGTTATACATTTCTTGTGGAACCAATAACTCAAGAACCATTGAACCGACCGACTTCAAACTTAGACAGTGCCTTTACTGTGGTATACTTGCTTTACACTTACCTGTGTAATCTAAGATGGCCGCCATCAGCCATCTTGTATTGTCAGCAGTTGGATTTTTACACATTTCTTGTCCGACCAGTAACTTAAGAACTAGTGATCCGATCAACTTCAAACTTGAAGGGTGTCATGACATCAGTGGGAGGATGGTTGCGATTGCTTTTCAGTTACCTGTGTAATCCAAGATGGCTGCAATCAGCCATCTTGCATTGTCAAAAGTTAGATCTTCACACATTTCTTGTTTGATTTCAAACTTATCGAATTTCTTGACATCGATGAGAGGATGGTTGCGATTGCTTTTCAATTACATGCTTAATCCAAGATAGACACTGTCAGCCACGTTGTATTTTAATTGCTTGGATCTTGTCCGGGCAATAAGTCAAGAATGATGAATTATCAACAATAACCTGTCTTCTCCTGCTCACAGCTGCAGAATTACAACTGCTCTATAACCCAGCAATGGTGGACAAGGTATCGAGGACTGTGGCTCACCCAGTAGCTGTTCAGAACATCACAAGCAAGCTGGCTGAGTTTCTCGCTATCCAGGAATGTGGCGTGTTTGGCTACCTCAGTATCGAAGGAACAGTAGTGATTTTACTGCTGCCTCTTACAGAAGATCCATCTCCACTTCTGGTAGGTATTACTTACCATCAATTCAATTCAATTCAATTCAAATAGGATGATTGAATTATTAGAGGGGTTAAACGTAACCATACAATGTACAGAAGTAATTGAATTGAATTGAATTGAATTGATGGACAAAATTCAACCAGCTATTTAATATATTTTATCAGCAGTAATAATGGATTAATTCGACTCCCTTTCTCATAAACATGTTCTCCCTCTGATTTTATGATGGACAATGTCAATGTAATTGAATTAATTGCGGACATTTACCTAATGAAAATTTTTAAATATAATGTCAGTATAATTGATATTGTGTATGTTGGTACAATTGCTTCTTAATGAAATGAATGGGATTGAGTTTAGATTAGGGACGTTCCTACGAAGTAAGCTCTCATTTTCAAATTGTCCAGTAATGAGTGAGTCAGTCAGTCAGTCCATCCGAATCCTTTCTCCGGCAAAATAAGGAGAACCGTTGACATTAGAACCCTCATTTTTGGCATGAACGTGCATTAGGGGACTATTACCAGCAAATTCTGAGCTGATCTACTTTTGATGAAAATTTGACTTACTTTAATAGGTGACATATAAACCTCGAAATTGGCAAAAACATGTCCTAATGCCTCTTTAAGACCATGGAAATGCACTTACTTAGGTCAATGTCAGTGTGACCTGACTGAATTGAGTAAGGTCAGTGTGACCTAATTTCTGACCCAATTTCTGACCTAATTAATTGACCTAGAAACCTCGAAATCGGCAAAAACATGCCTCCATGCCTCCTAAGACCATGGAAATGGTCCGTCTTAGGTCAAGGTACACACTTAAATCATATCAAACCCTACTTCGTAGATCCTGTGACATTAGTCACACCGTCTCATGTGTCTTAAGATAATTCACTGATTCCAGTGGATTTAGTCAAACCTTCAACATATGGTCAGAGGAGTCTAAAAGTGGTAATTGTTGGAGGAGGATAAGGTAGTTTCATTGAATTTCGAAGTATTTCAAATACTTTTCTTCAGCGCTGAACCATCTCTATGTAGATTGATTTAAACTCGTGAGATAACATTTTGGAATTCACTTTTTTTGTTCTATGACATTAATTGTTAACTTAATGTATGGAGTTTTAAACTTATTATTATTATTTTTTTTTTTTTTGCAGTTAGAAGCATGTAACCGTGAGGCAGAAAGAATAGAACAGTTTCTACGGATGGGCAGTCCAAATGTCATGTCGCATCTCGCTCTTACACCTTTACTAACGCCTATGAACACACTACGGTCTTCTAATTTAACGTTACACATTAAGTCTGGTGGCACGAGGCTCCCACCATCATTGACAATAAGTTTACTGATGGGCCTCGTCATCTTAGCCTGTCACATGATCCTGCGGTGACGAAGACTCTGGACTTGCCAAAAACGGCATTCAAGGAATCTCACATGCAGTGATGTTTAGGCTCGCGGGCAATGCATGCCTGAGGAGTGAACTCTTCTGTCCGAGGAGGAGAAAAGAGTCACCAGGAACTGGTGTGTAACAATTTGCTGCAGAGTATTGCTTTGCAAGTATTGTATGTGATATTACCATATTCATAACGTGCACAGATTACGTATCACCCTCACTCATTGTAAATACACATACTAAGGGAGACAATCACTGCCGCCGTGGATGCACGACCGACACTGGCATCCAGCTGCAGTCAGTGTCATAGCTGGTTTCGATAGCAACTGGTCTTGTTGCTCTGGCGACATATTATGTTCGAGCAATTTGGTGTCAAGATGGAAAGATCATAAAAAATCGCCTCGCTTTCGAGACATTTTTATTTTCTGTGAAAATCAAGGAGTGTACATTTGACTTTTGATCAAATTAGGAAAACAAACATATGGAATTCCTGCGTCTTGCTAATGCTGAATATTAGGCAGAAGGCCATGCACTGTTCAACGCACCAAACTGAGGCTGTGATGTGCTGTGAAATGGGCATCAGCTGGCCTGGCGACATGCATGTATTATGCATAATCATAATTTACCTCAGGCACATGTGGCAGGGTGCTCGAAAAACCCAGAAGAGAGCATTAATTTATCCTCCCTCCTGAAAAATGGAATATCCCAGTGCCAACAGAGACCATGGATATTTTGACTGGGGATGTCGGACATTTGATCAGTCCATAACGTTTGACTGGGTTCAGAGGTGTTTCAAGCCCAGAAGATAATTAGTGCTTTGAGACGAATTTAACGAGAAAATATGGGTGAGGGACAAACCTACGCTAGAGAAATGATGATACAAATTATTGTAATTCTAGTCTAGATATCGCAACCCGCAGAGACAGCACGATCATTTCTACAGATGAATGGTGTATCTGAATGTACTACTGAAATTACAATGTTGTGAAAACTCTTGTTATCTGCTGTTTCATTCTCTGGATAGATACCACTTTTGTGTAGCTATTTCAAGCTGTGTTTGATATTTCACTATTGGAACTTACAAATGTATAGCAATAAATTAAGAACGAGTGAACCACCCTATTCAGATTAATGGGATGGTGAAGCCCAGTTCATGATCAGGTGATTGACCTGATGATGGGTTGATCCATTGTAATTCAAAGGGAATTATTTCAAGATCATCGCATGTTTCTCCAGGTTGCTAATTGTAGCTATAGTTGGAAGTCCAATCAAAATGATATTCTATTTTTATCACTGAAATTTCAAATTATCCTTGTGAACGAGAAAATATTTTAAGAATTTGGTTCGAATGAATTTGAGAAACCTGTTGTTATTTTAAATAAATGAAGAAAAGTAAACTCATGGGCGCCACTGAAAATGGATGAGAAATTTTGACATAATCGAGGTCATGCATAATTGTGTGAAAATTAAAATCAAATTATAACTATTATATATTTATAGAGAGGACATTTAGATTGATTGTTGAATGTTATTCGAAAATCAGTAAAATTGTGCTCAAGTTTCTCAATAGTTGTGCTGGTCAATTTATACAGATATTAAACTTGAATTAAAGTCTGATTTTCGATGCGTGTGGACAAGCATTTTTCAGTGCTCTCGTTTTATCGCTAGTTCATCTCTAACCTATTTTGTTTCATCACAGAAA
This sequence comes from Hanleya hanleyi, assembly GCA_036873755.1. NCBI lineage: Eukaryota > Metazoa > Mollusca > Polyplacophora > Lepidopleurida > Hanleyidae > Hanleya > Hanleya hanleyi. The sequence goes on from JAVTVY010021003.1 coordinate 51,865, forward strand.
TTTGTGTATGTAATGTATATACTATATGTATCCATTGTCGTTTGGTAGTTATTTCTTGTTACTGATAACCAGTCATGTAATAGTCACATCAGCACGATACATGCCATGTGTACTTTGCAAGTGGTGTAATTTTGCCGAGTAATTTAATTAATGTGGATAAATTCATGAAATTGTGCGAGACATAATTTATTGTAATTGACTATAGCCTGTATTCAGCTTTGACAATCACTTGAGGCCTTGCAATGGAGAATGCACATTTAAATAGCTATATCTTTCCTTCTCCAGCATTTGCACAGAACTGATCCTGTAGGGTGTTTAGGCCGGGGTTGACAGAAAAAGGGTTAACAGAATAAGGGTGGGATAATTGATTCCCTGTTAGTATATTAGTTGTATATTGTGTGTTGTACTATGATCCTCTCCGTCCACTGGCCATCCTTGCTCACTGTGTTCTCACCATGATCCTGCATTTGAAATTCTGTGTTCTGGCTTACTGATGATCGGTATTTAGGTATTTCATTTTGTATTTTTTTTTATGGCTGGTTTGGCTTTCTAATTCATGTAAGGGGAGATACTGCTTCCCAACATGAATTGACATGTTAGCAAATGGAACAATGACCGACCACTCACCCGTTTGCCACTATTGCCACTTCGCCTCACATGCCCAATATGCCCTAATTAGGCTCTGCAGGTGGAACTTTTAGCCAATTTCATGTGAGGAGCTGCTAGTAATAGAACTCAAATTTGTTTGAAATCCACACCCATTTAACAAACTGTAAATTATTTGGGTGATTTCTTTGTGTTTGTAATTTTGGAATCAGCAAAATGTCATGGAATTAAATTGGAAACATTTGATGTAGTATTATCTGTTAAAGGTGAACTGCAAAGCTTTTAATTTTATCTAAATTGTTGCTTATATGCATCTTGTCTTATGTGACATAACTTTTATACGATTTTGGGGCAAATATAGTTTGCAAAATTGTACTAATAACAATATTTAAGTTATCCTGTTATAAATCCGTCTTGAAAACTTGCATCGCTTGTCTCTCTTGGTTTGTAGAACGTTATGACGTTATAGTGGTCGCCTTCATTCAAGTTTTATTCAAATGTGACGTCATGCTACGTCGGATGAATGAACGAGGACCACTATAACGTCATGATGTTCCAAAAACAACGGGAGGCAAGCGATGACGTTTTTAAAAGTTCTGGCTCTCGGTATAAGTTTTGACTTCTCATATACCCAAAATAAAACAATAACCCACAGAACTATTACCACACATAATTGTAACAACTATAGAAGTTCTTGTTTTATGACATTTTAACAGAACATTGGAAAGCTTTTCAGTTCACCTTTAAGAAAACACAGGAAAGCTGTCTAAATTAAAGAACATAAAAGGCAAGAGTGTGAGCGGTACCTATGAACTGTTCTCCGGGTGTGTACACCGTGAGCAGTTTGTCAGTTATTCATGTGTATCTGGGTGTGTACACGGTGAGTAGTTTGTCAGTTATTCATACATGTGTATTTGGGTGTGTACACAGTGAGCAGTTTGTCAGTTATTCATGTGTATTTGGGTGTGTACACAGTGAGCAGTTTGTCAGTTATTCATGTATCTGGGTGTGTACACAGTGAGCAGTTTGGCAGTTATTCATGTGTATCTGGGTGTGTACACAGTGAGTAGTTTGTCAGTTATTCATGTGTATTTGGGTGTGTACACAGTGAGCAGTTTGTCAGTTATTCATGTGTATCTGGGTGTGTACACAGTGAGTAGTTTGTCAGTTATTCATGTGTATTTGGGTGTGTACACAGTGAGCAGTTTGTCAGTTATTCATGTGTATCTGGGTGTGTACACAGTGAGCAGTTTGTCAGTTATTCATGTGTATCCGGGTGTGTACACCGTGAGCGGTTTGTTAGTTATTCATGTGTATTCGGGTGTGTACACAGTAAGCAGTTTGTCAGTTATTCATGTGTATCCGGGTGTGTACACAGTGAGCAGTTTGTCAGTTATTCATGTGTATTCGGGTGTGTACACAGTGAGCGGTTTGTCAGTTATTCATGTGTATTCGGGTGTGTACACAGTGAGCAGTTTGTCAATTATTCATGTGTATCCATTGTGTTATTTCATAAAATCATAATTGTTTGTTATTGCCTTGTATTCTGTTAATTCATCAATAATTGTTTTTATAATTGACTTACCTTTTTATCACTGACTACAGGGGAAAGCTTAAGATATGATCTTCTATCACTATGTTTGAAGTTCTATTCAAAGATGGTTCGGTGATCAACCTAATCCACACTTTCCTGAGCTTTACTAACAATCTGTTGTTCTAAGAATAATTACATTGTAGGATTTAAAGTTCTACATTTTTTTTTTTTCCTCTTTTTATATCCTGTATTTTACCTTATTTGAGCATTCAAGTACTGTTAAATAGCTTTCAGTAAAACTGTATATCGTAAAGTGCTACAATGTTACAATGTAATTGTACAGTATTTCAAACTCCTAATCAGAAGTTGTCTTCTTTCCTGGGGTAAAACCAAGCGATGCTATTTGTATTTTTAACGAGAATAAATAAGATGATCATACTGTTGCTGTTTCTAGTGTGTGACAGTTTTATGTATGGCACCAAACCTAAAGATTTTACGTGTTTTTTCCATGTGTGAATTAGTTTGAACTGTCCAAAAACTGTTCTCATATCATTCATTCATGTAGGAAATGTTGCATTTATTTCTTGTTAATTTACGACATAAAAATCTTGACTTCTTCGCTCAGTTGCTCAGTATTGTATTATTATTTCGCACATGTTTGGACAGTTCTGGAATACAGATCATGGTAGACCTCATTTTTAATTTCTAAATGAATAAAATTTAGTCCAATCATTTAATAATCTCAATTACACAGTGCTACTGTGTAGCATTATATTTGCCCAAATCCACTATAGTCTGTTTCAATATTGAGATACACAGATACTGTATTTAATGTACATATATTTGCGTTTTATCACACGATTCTACTCCATCAAGTCATTCTCCATGTTGTAATAATCCCAAACCAATTTTATTTTTTGTTTCACGAGCGGATTTTTTTTTTTTGAAGACTGGAAGGGATGATAAAAATAAAGCTGGACATTTGAAGGTCACCTCTTTCTTTTTGCAGGTAGACGAGTTTTTGCTCATTTGGTCCAATCTTGAAAAAATCTTAATCTGCCCGTGAAACAGAAAATAAAATTGAGATGGCCTAACTAAAGTCGGGACATTTGTATCATCTCTGCTTTCTCGACAAGCGCCAATTCTCACTCAGAATTTCAGCCAATTCTCCCTCAGAAGTTCAGCGTTCAACCATGAATTGGATGTATTTTGGGGGCACATTATTCTCCCGAGTTACACCCAGATACTCCGTTTTGAAACACAATATTTGCTCAAAAGTCGATCTAGTATCTTTGTTAGAATCACCCCTATGCTCTATTTAATGGAGAGTAATAAGGGGTCCATCCTTCATGTAAAATGTCTTGTCAATACATCCAGCTTTTCTTTCCACATCAGAAATTTTCCCCAGGATAGAATAATGCAGATTTGTAGAGCGCCGTGAATCTACTATGCTCCTCGAATCAACGTTTGTCCTGTGTCCTTTACTCTGGGGCCTTTTAGTGCTGAACAAGGAGAGAGATGTAGGACAGAGACAGTTAAATGAGCGTATGAATCAGTGCGCTGGGAAATTCCGCCTTCTTAATCATCCACGAAGATAATTTCCTCTTGTCGGGAAGTCCCAGAGATGGTCATAATGACTGACTTGATCTGTGTAAAGTATGTTATTATATTTCATGTATAACGAATTGTTGATCATGAAAAGTAAAGAAAATATTTAAGAATGTAAACGGTTGTTCGTTTTTCATTTATTCCTTGCCTCAACCTGTAACCATTTCGGTCATCTATACGCGGTAAGACTGACCCTGGGATCGTGTGTATCCATTTCAGACTACTTTCGGCAACTGCATGAGGGAATTTCCAGAAATCAGTATCACGTGACTTCGTCAGCCAATCCGCTAAAGTCTACCGACGTAACCCCAACGTAACCCGCCATTTTCGAGTCATGTGATGATCTACTTGTTCAAAATTGCAGATCTACCACACCTCTTGAATGATACGAAAGTTATTCATACATATATATTTTGTAAGCCCAGGCAATATCTGTTTCCGAGGTATGTATGAAAACCTGTAATTTATCAGAGTTTTCGAGTCTGTTCTCCGCCGGATGAAGGCCGAACAGAATCCGGTAAAACACCGGATATCGCTTCGCGATAATGGAGACACGATTCGCAAGCCATCTTATGGATGGCGAAGTGTACGCAAATGTTCCTTGCCTGTGTTTGTCCAGCCTCTTCAAAATTTCCATAACTCGATATAGGTTATAAAACGATACAGAATATCGGCATATATCAATCAATCTGCAAAGGATTTCTTCCTTGAAGTAGCAGGAATGCAACTTCGCTTGGTGGTGCTTAGTTGGTTTGTCGCAATATATCTGAAATATTGTTGAAAGCGACGTTAAATTCTATTCTCTCACTCAATCTGCAAAGGACCTTTCGGGGATTTTACAGTTTGAATGCCAGAACGAAAGATGAAAGTAGTAGTAGAAAAAGCAGATTTTTTAGCATATTTAGGTGCTCTTGGATAACTCTTGCTGGACATTTCCTGGTTATCTTCCCTGATCCTGTGACGGCCCTTAGAGGCTGAATGGTCTAAGGCGCTTCACTGGTGAGCACTAGCCTCGCACCGCTGAACCGGCACAGGTTCGAGCCCAGCTGGTCCATGTGTGCAAGTTTGTCAGTTACTTGTCGAGGGGCGATTGCTCTCTCCATGTCCTCCAGCTTCCTCCACCAACCGAACTGACTGTCACCATATGAGTGAAATAACCTTGAGTTCGACATTAAGACATAAATATATATTTCTGTGGTATAGGCCCAATGGGGGACCCACTCGTGGACATTTGCGGTATGGAGTGTGTCACTTTTTACCCCTCGGCCAAAATTTGGCCGAAGGGTATTGTCGTCCTGTACGTCTGTCCGTCTGTCCGTCACACCTTCCTCGTTACCAAGATATCTTCAGAACGACTTACCCTAGGCACACCAAACTGGCAGTGTACATCCTTATGCTTGTGACCCAGAACCCTATTGAATCTGGACCTGATTGGTTAGAAACTTTGGCGGCCATCTTTAATTTATGCGAAACCATCACAGCTTTCTTGTTACCAAGATATCTTTAGAACGACTTACCCAAAGCACCCCAAACTTGCACTGCACATCCATATGCGCATGACCCAGAACCCTATTGAATGTGGACCTGATTGGTTGGAAACTTTGGCGGCCATATTTAATTTATGCGAAATCATTAATCTTGTGTATCTTAGGTACCATTTCTCTGTTCAGTGTTGGTATAGATCATCGATGCATCAAGAAACTTCAAAGGAATGACCAAACCAGTTTCCCTGATTCGGTGAAAACCTTGGTGGCCATCTTTAATTTATGCAAAATCTTCAATGATATATATCTCTGATACCATTCAAGTGTTCTATACGAAACTTGGTATTCAGCATCGATGTATCAAGAGATCTGCAATGTATAACGACATCAGTTCCTCTGAGTGGCGGGAAGGATGGGCGGCCATCTTTAATTTAGGCAAAATCATTAATGATCTCTATCTCTGATACTGTTCGAGTGCTCGATGTAAAATTTGGTATATATCATCGAAGCATCAATAGACTTACGATAAATGACAATTCTGGCGTTTCTGATTGGGCGGAACCTTGGCGGCCATCTTTAATTTATGCAAAATCTTCAATGATATATATCTTTGATACCATTTCAGTGTTCTATATGAAAATTGGTATCCAGCATCGATGTATCAAGAGACTTGCAATGAATAACCACATCGGTTCCTCTGAGTGGCGGGAAGGATGGGCGGCCATCTTTAATTTATGCGAAATCATTAATGATCTATATCTCTGATACGGTTCAAGTGCTCAATGTAAAATTTGGTATACATCATCGATGTATCAATAGACAGTTTCTGGTTTTTCTGCTTGGGCGGAAACCTTGGTGGCCATCTTTAATTTATGCAAAATCTTTAATGATGTTTATCTTTGATGCCATTTCAGTGTTCTATATGAAACTTGGTATACAGAATCTATGTATCAAGAGACTTGCAATGAATAACCACATCAGTTTCTCTGAGTGGTGGGAAGGATGGGCGGCCATCTTTAATTTATGTGAAATCATTAGGGATCTCTTTCTCAGATAATTTTCAAATGTTCGATGTAAAATTTGGTATACATCATTGATGCATCAACAGACTTATGTAATGAATACCGGTTTCTCTGATTGGACGGAAACGTTTGAGGCCATTTCTAATGGCAAAATTTTTCATAATCTGTATATTTGTTACTTGACTGCTTGGTGTTCCTGAAGTCTTGTTTTAAATTGAATACATTATGAATGGCTGGCGCCCAGAGCCGAGGGGTTTTCAGATGCGCAGCTTCGTATTTTCTGTCTTGCACTGTAGAACACTATGGGAGATGTCTGACTGCGCATGCGTGGTGCATAGGCAGATGTGGATGTTTTTAGGTCGAGGTGGACCAATATTGGTCTGAATGGTTCATGTGAGGTGTCTTATTGAAGCACTCATGGAGGAGCAACCGACTGGAATGGTGTGTCGTGGAACTGCCATCCATCTGCGCATGCTCAGCCACAGAGAAGTGGAAAAGGGGCATTTGAGTGAAAACATTTTGCTGTTGAGATGGACCAATATTGGTCAGAATGGATCGTATGTGGTACCATGTTGAATCAATCATGGGGGGAGCATCCGTTTGGACTGACTACCATCAACCTGCACGTGCGCAACCAGAAAATAGTTGAAAAAGGGCATTTGACTGGACGTTCTGCTGTCGAGATGAACCAATATTGGCCAGAATGAGTGAGTAGGATTGAACGTCGTATTTTTTACGCAATAAAAACCAACCGTACTTACATATGGGTATAGTGCCTAGCACCCCTACTCAAGTAAAGAAAATGAAATATCCCACAGTATTTCCTGTGCCACTGCCCATGCGCGAGCATCCCTAGGCCATGAACTTCCTTCTTTACTTCCTCCGTGCTGTAGAGTAGTGCTTAGAAAAAGCTCCAATCAAAGTGAAGATTTACAGCTTTCTATAGACCAGAGAGTCCTCTAAAGTGGTTCAAGTCATCTATAAGACGACTGTTGGGAAGTATACATTTGAATTGAACGATATGGCGTCAAATTTTGCTGTTTTTGTGGTCGGAAGAAACTGATTCTGATCCCCATTCAGCTTGCCCGCCATGCCGTGGCCATTTTTGATCAGTACACTAAGTGCAGTGAATGTCGACTCTGGCCTAATGTTTTCCAATCGTACCTTTTGGGGGCTTATTCCAAAACCGGTTTTATTGTTACTGTGAACACAGGAGTGCATTCTTTTGTTCCTCAACCTTCCCTCTCTCTCGTGAGCGAGACGGTTTGGTGTACTGTGTTGGCGGAGCCCCATAAGTATAGGACTTTGATGTCATTCTTAAATAAAGATCAACCGCCTTTCTCCTTCCCCGCTAGTCCTTTGTTTGCTTCTCTTCTTTCAGGAAAGAGGACTAAACCAGGCCAGGTCTTGGGGAGATTGGACGACGTGACTTCGGGCAAATCAACAGATGTTGTGGTAGAGGTCAACCTGACGGAGTCACCTTCGGAGACCTTACCTTACTGGGACTGATGTTTCCGGACATGCGACCTCAGATCCACACGGGACTATGTTGTCATATTGTGTCGGTTTCTGCAGGTCAATTGTCTGCTACCGAGTCTGACCTACTTTTGACTTCGACCCAGTTGAAGTCTTCTGTTAACCAGTCTCGAGTTTCTGCATCTGACCTACATGAGGTCAGGTCAGGTCAGTTACTTCCTTCGGGGGTAGACATGGACCAGATGAAGATGTCAACGAAGACTACGTCTCCCGGTGACCTACTTACGTCGACAGCGGCGTGATGGTAAATTATGGTTATCAGGCACCTGTGTCTAGATTTCCCGATTAGAGTGTTTACACTCGACCTCAATTTAGTAGCCCATATTCTGATATGGCTTATTTTGCTGGTCTTTCGGGTCAACCATATTATCTAGGTCAGCCTACTCGGTCTAACCTAGTTCCATCTACGTCATCAGCCATGAGGCCACGACCTATTTATCAAGGGGTCACTCAAACAAACCAACCACCCCAGAATATAGGTCAGTCACAACCGGGCCATGGTTTTTTCGGTTGCGGGGTCGGTCGTAAATCTGACACAAAGTATCAGTCGACCTTCACCTTCTATACCAGATTTCCACTTCCGGCCTTCAGGTGACCCACATTTGCTTGGACAGAGGTCTGTGCGTCCTCAGTCTCCATTTATGCAATCTAGGTCATCATTGCTTGGTATGTGGCCCAGTCAATCAGTCCGACCTGGAATAGGTCAGGGTCGAGTTGACGGGCAGGCTTCCTCTAGGAAGTTTCCCGTCAGGGTGTAACTGTTTCATCACATATGGACTGGTTCTTGACTTCCATTTCCACAGTGATTGATAGGTTAGATCATCCTCACAAGCCTAATTGTGTCTAATTCCGCTTAACCCGGAGCTAGGGGCCGTATGAACCCATGTACTTCAAAATCCTCATGGTACTCATATGAACAGTCACAATCAAAGCGTGACTGAGATACATCATTCTTTAGATGACGATTTTACAACGAATATTATGGATTAAGAATACTGATCAGCGATACGGATTTGATATTTTTGGAACATCATGATGTCTTGCCGGCATCATTGAAAACTGTTGACAGCTTCTCTCTTGCAGGAAACAAGCCTATGTTTATGTATACTATGATTGTCTTTTTGAATTTGGTGCTAATACTGTTATATGGAATATGGAATAGGTCTTTGGATTATGGACGCGGATATTCTCTAATGGACGACGGCTGGATTATGAATGACGGACTAGACGCTTGTAATTTCTCACGAGGCAGCCCGGAAGATGGTATCCTCCACTAGGGACTTCACATCAGACTGCTATCAGTCTAAGTGGTTCATCTTCCAGCAGTGCTGTGTCTCTCGACACATTGATCCGAGTCAACCCTCTATTCAACAAATGGCGGATTTTCTCCTATTACAAGCGTCTAGTCCGTCATCCATAATTCAGCCGTCGTCCATTAGAGAATATCCGCGTCCATAATCCAAAGACCTATTCCATATTCCACATAACATTATTAGCACCAAATTCAAAAAGACAATCATAGTATACATAAACATAGGCTTGTTTCTCCAAGAGAGAGCGGTCAACAGTTTTCAATGATGCCGGCAAGATCATGATGTTCCAAAAATATCAAATCCGTATGCTGATCAGTAATCCATCTCTACCAAGTTGTAAGTCGTCATCTAAACCCTAGCGTCTAGTCCGTCATTCATAATCCAGCCGTCGTCCATTAGAGAATATCCGCGTCCATAATCCAAAGACCTATTCCATATTCCACATAACATTATTAGCACCAAATTCAAAAAGACAATCATAGTATACATAAACATAGGCTTGTTTCCTGCAAGAGAGAAGCGGTCAACAGTTTTCAATGATGCCGGCAAGACATCATGATGTTCCAAAAATATCAAATCCGTATCGCTGATCAGTATTCTTAATCCATAATATTCGTTATAGAGTCGTCATCTAAAAAATGTATCTCAGTCACGCTTTGATTGTGACTGTTCATATGAGTACCATGAGGATCTTGAAGTACATGGATTCATACGGCCCCTAGCCCCGGGTTAAGCGGAATTAGACACAAGTTACGAAACGTAGTGCCATAGATCTTGCACGCTACGTTCGTATTTTGCTATCAGCATGCGATATGTATCGCCAAATTTGAGAAACTTCGAGTGGAGGCGCTTGGCGGAATAGCCCTGTTTTATAAGTTTCATCACTCTCTGATGCAAAGTAATGATTGTCCTAACTATCCGATTAGCACATTATGAACATGTCTTTGGTCATAGTGTACATATCATAACTCACATCAATGTTTTCTGCTATATTATTTCAATGATATGGTTTAACAATTTAAGTTATGCAAACAGCGCTGATTGTTTGAGGGTATATGCTGTAGGCCTATGCTGTCGGGCAATTGTGGAATTGTCCCAGATGCACGTTAAGATTAACCTCAGTAATAGGGCCATGTGGCATACAGTGGAGTGTGGATCAATGACGGGGTATTTTTAGCCCTACAGGACTCGGTGGTGGAAACTGATACTCATTAAACGCGATAAAACGCTGGAGCAAAACGGACCACAGTTTTCTTGGCATGATGATCAAAGTTACTTTATCTAGTTAAATTCTACCCAAAGAAAATAAATTAAGATCCTTTAAACAGCCGTCATGGCTTTGTTTCACCCTCAGTAAACTTTTATCATTGTTGCTCACAGAGACTAATCTGAAGGATGATACCACATCTTTCTTTCTTCTGCTGGGTTATTGCACCAGACTGACTTAATTGGTTGATGTAGGATACTTCACCATCAGTGGGTAATTTGACCTGAATTTGAAGCCTGATGTGGTCAATGATGAAATGTTTGGATGTGGAATAGGATACACGTTAAAGGCTACAGTTTACATATATCTATAACAATATACTGAAGTGTTAATTATAAATCTAATTTTAATCAGAATTATTTCAGATCAGAACTTGCTGGTAACAATGCCCTAATGCACGTTCATGCCAAAAATAAAGGTTCTAATGTCAATGGTTCTCCTTATTTTGCCGACGAAAGGATTCGTATGGACTGACTGACTGACTCACTGACACATTACCGGACAATTTGCGATCTGTAGCCTACTTCGTAGGAATAAGTCGACGAGAGAGAATGCCCGCTTCATTTTTATAGAGATATAGATCTAAATATGATATGCCTGTAGGGCTGTCTGTAGTTTCCTTCAAATCCAGTGAAGGTGGATATATATCCTTCACTGCGTCATTTATATAGCGATTATCCACAGCGAGAAGATCGTCTATATAGCGTTTGGTGAATGAGAAGGAACGGGCTTTGAATGGATCGGTTTTTAAAAGCGCCTGCATATAGTCATATTCATATGAGAACAGATACAGGTCAGCCAACAGGGGTGCACAATTAGTACCCATTGGAATTACAAGCGTCTAGTCCGTCATTCATAATCCAGCCGTCGTCCATTAGAGAATATCCGCGCCCTATATACTGCTGATATATTGTGTTGCCAAATTTCACATAGATCTTTTTAATGAGAAATTCAAGCAACTCTATAAACAAAGAAACATCCCATGAATGATATCTCTTGTATGTAGTCGAGCTAAAGAATGCTTTATGGCTTCCGACATTAATATATCTACGATCAGTTTTCTTGAACACAGATACTATTAATGAACTTAGACGGTCAATAAGGTCCTGATGAGGGATTGTAGCATAGAGAGTCTAGAAATCCCATGTCGATACATGTCTGTACGGTATGTGACCTTTAACATCAAGTTCTTCCGTAAGACAATTTTGAGTTTTTCAATATCCACATACATTCGACGCCAGAGTTCTTAGAACTAGTGGCGCAATACCTTTCCCAAAATGCTTTTACCGCCTGAAGGGCCCTCGTCAATAGGGTTGAAAGAAGCTTGGTGGGGCAGCTTCTAGAACCAGCTATGAATCTAGCTTTGTATGATGATTTATGCATTTTGGGAGTCCAGTATAGTTTTGGTATGTCGTTATGATTGGTTGGAAGACAAATACCTCTTTCCATGAGAAACTTTTTGTGATTGTTAAATAAATCTTTCAGAGTAAATGCAGTTTGGGAGTAAGTAGACGTACTTGATGAAGATATGTCTGCACTCAATTCTTTAACCAGCACCTGGTAATAGTAATATTTACATATGAATATTATATTATTCGGAGCTTTGTCTGCTGGGACTATGACGAATTTACTCTGGAGATTTGCTAGAACTTCTTGCGAATTGAGGTTTCTCAGTACTTGTTTTGCTTGGGGAAGAGTACTTCTGTCAATATGGCGGATTGTTTCAACGACCTTGCTCTTGGTGAGGTCCAGCCAATCAGCGAGTACTGTAGGTTCAATTTTTTCTCGCTTAAACCAATCAATAACGTACTGTTCCAATGCGGACAGGACTATCTTTTGGTCGGCCTTCAGATTTATTCTTCTTGGCTCTCTATATTTAGGTCCTTTCATCAGGAGTAATTTCAGATCCTTATCACTCACCACATGAAGAGCACCAGTCACAATATGGTTGCATGGTGTATAGATAAAGTTCGACGATTCACAATCACAACTATAGCCTCCTGACGTGAATAAGTTCCAGTCAAAATCCTTGACAGCGTTGGAGTAATTTATATTTATATTTATAATATAATTTATATTTATAATTTATATTTATAATATAATTTATATTTATATTTGTTTGAAGACCGGGGTTTGGCGCCTTACACTGTAGATGGATACCGTTCGGCTATTTCCAGGATCATTACTCTTTCCCCCGGTTTTTGACCCGGCGTGGGATCCTAACCTCACTTCCTTGTTCAGGTTTTTTAGGATTACAAGGCAAGCAACAGTTCCTAAGTTGCCGAAGTGGGACTTAGCATTGGTTCTGCGGCGCTTAGCTCAACCTCCGTTTGAACCTTTAGCTTCAGTCAATCTCAAGTTTTGTTTTACAAAACTGTTTTTGTTGTTGGCTCTTGCATCTGCTGGTCGGGTCTCCGAATTAGATGCTAGGGAGATTAAGCATGACAGACATTGGCCTTACGTTCTGCTTACTACTTCGCCAGAGTTTGTGACTAAGAATCAGTCTCTTTTGATTGCATAAAGCATCTCGAGAATTCAGAATCCCAGCTCTGTCTAACTTCTTTTTGTCGCAAGGTTTCGATGACGAGAATTTGTATTCTCTGGTTCGAACTCTTGCAATGTATGCCAATCGCTTCATGGACCTGCGGACATAGTGGAGGCGCTTGTTCATATCTCCTCGGAGTCCGCAGGAGATTTAAAAAAATCCTCAATCTCCTCTTAGGTTGTTCTATATTCTGGAAGACGGAGGTGTCCCAGCAGCCTTTGCGGCGGCCCCTAACAACTATGGCGTGGGCTAAAGCAAGGCATAGCGACGTATTCACTTAGCCCAGGCAGACCGCGCTTCTCGCCGTTAAATCGTATTTCCTCGACGTTTGCGGCTGGTAATCATTTGGAATCGATAATATATTATTAATAAAGTAACATTTAGCAGCTGAAAGGATCAATTGTGTGGTAAAGACTCCAGGAAAGGGTAATAAACAGCTCTAAATAACCCACAACAGTGATCTACAGGGAGCTAACCCAGCCGTTACCATACGGTTATAAGCCACGGATACATACTCCTCCATGCTGATGTTAATCATTTAATAAGTCAATCACTGAATATGGATAATTAACAGCTTTATGGGGGGGGAATTAAAACAGATTATCCGTGCTATATGCCGACAATGACGGTGTTGCCGCTGTGTTAACCCCAGGATTTTAACGGCTGGGTTAGCGCCCTGTAGATCACTGTTGTGGGTTATTTAGAGCTGTTTATTACCCTTTCCTGGAGTCTTTACCACACAATTGATCCTTTCAGCTGCTAAATGTTACTTTATTAATAATATATTATCGATTCCAAATGATTACCAGCCGCAAACGTCGAGGAAACACGATTTAACGGCGAGAAGCGCGGTCTGCCTGGGCTAAGTGAAAACGTCGCTATGCCTTGCTTTAGCCCACGCCATAGTTGTTAGGGGCCGCCGCAAAGGCTGCTGGGATACCTCCGTCTTCCAGAATTGGAGTGTCGCCCACACTGGCGCTCCAATACTATCATTGCGTCATACTGTCTCAGAGACGTGACCCTGGTGCAGGATGACGTTTATTCTTTGGGACCCTTGGTGACAGCACAGCGGATCACCAGGGCCGGGGCATCAGGGACACACTAAGAACTTAGTGTTTTTATCCTGGTTTTTAATGGTGAGTGTCTTTCTATTCCACCCCACATTTAAAAAACGGGGGGGGGGGACATGTTGGACTCATCCATTTTAGTTGGCTATTACACCGGGGTCCCATAGGACCTACGGTTTAGGAGATAACTAGGCGAACATTGGTCTGATTCACTTGTAGTTATCTCACAGGAATTCCGGCAGTCCTTTCCCTTCGAGATTTTGGGTCAGCCTGAGTTTCCATGCTGACTACCTGTTTCTCTACCATGCGTCTTCCCATTTGGGTTCTTTTTCTCCCGCCATCCGGGTGTGGTATTCTACCCATATGTCAGTAAGGTCGGTTTTTATTGCGTAAAAAATAAAAAAAAAATACAAGTAATTTTTACATTTTTAAGCTAAAAACCTACCTTACTGACAGGGATTGTCCCGCCCAGCCTCGCCGCTAGGAGAGGAAGTGTAGGAGAGGAAGTTCATGGCCTAGGGATGCTGGCGCATGGGCAGTGGCACAGGAAATACTGTGGGATATTTCATTTTCTTTACTGGAGTAGGGGTGCTAGGCACTATACCCATATGTCAGTAAGGTAGGTTTTTAGCTTAAAAAAGTAAAAATTACTTGAAATTTTTTTATATTCAGCATTTTTTCAGTCCTAACACGATTGTGCCTACTTGTACCAGAACCCGAGAGTGTCCACAGTTCCTATTATCCTGGACAATGATCAGCCCAGCCAGTACAGCATCCAGTCATCCATCCAAGTATTGACCGAGCTCAACGTTAAGCAACTCCTGTGATCTGACAAAAAGCGGTGTGATACGCCATACTGGGTCGTATGGGGTGTCATATTGATGCAGTCATAGAGTTCGACTGGACAGGTGTGTAGTGGATATGCCGTACATTTGCGCCTGCGAGGCAGAAAAAAGGGAGATTTTGGTGTTGCGATGGATCCTCCATGGTCCGAATGGGTCATGTGAGGTGTTATGTTGAAGCACTCATGAAAAAGAGTCAGGCTGGGAGTGATATGAGCCTGCGCACTCGGGAGTAGCAGAGAAAGAGGAGTTTCTGAGGTGCTAAGAAGTGCATTTGGGGGAGATGGGGCCCTTGTTCATTCTGGCTACCTGATAGAGTTACCAGTGTGAGTGGTAATATACGGTCGTTTGTAAACCATTAACCCCAGGCTGTATCCACACAAGAGTGGTATCCTATTGAAGCCAGACTGATGGTGATACGAGCATGCGTACTGAGGAGTAGTAGAGAAAGGGGTGCCCCAGGCACTTCAAGGTTATATGCATAGCAATACATGCAGCGAGAGAAGGGAATATCACACAACGCCATAATGCCTATCTCAAGGCCTTAACACATTGACGCCATGATGCAGACAGATGAGAAAGATAGATCAACATGTTCACAAGTTTATTCTCCCCAATGTTACATCAAACCTAAGCTAGGGGAGCCGTGCTGGGTATGTTTACAATCCAAGTATGCTCTTGTCCAAAAGAAGCCGTCTTTCAGTGCTGCATATGTCATATCTGATGGGTTCTGTTGTCCATCATTTGGTGTTGCGTCAACCTTCTGCCATGTTCACTCTTGTCCATTAGATGTATCCCTAATCGTCGTCGGGCAGTCCAGGATGCTCTATTAAATGGCAACATGTCATGGAAAAGCTGTTTTTCGCATTTTGATCACATTTTGCAGGGCCTCGGTGGGCAGTAACCCTATATCCTCTTCCAAGTGACGCTTGGACGTATGCATGGGGTCTCCTTTCATTTCAAGTGGTATCGGGCCGTACTGTTCATAGATCGCCCTGGCTGTTTTCCTGATACAGGGGCGCATTTGGATGTAAGCCTGTTGTAAGTTATCAAGTCCGGCATCCTCGATCGCCTCAGCATGCAGATTAATAACTTCATGCACAGTACGATCCTAAAAGGTAGGTTTTTCTTCACTCAGGCATCCCGGACTCTCAGCAATCTCTGTTTCGGTATCCGTCGGACTCCCAGAATAAGCTGGTATATTCCCAGTATCTGTTTCGGCTTCTTGTGTCTCAGTGTCTTCATAACAAATGTGTATTCCTGCGGTGTCGCATCATATCATAGTGTCTGGTGAAAGCACGTTCGCACTCAGAGAAAGCCATGTTGACAGTTGAACATCGATTGTGCACATTTTTGGCATACAATTGCTTTTATGGACAGTAACGCCTGCCAACGCCTGGCTTAGCGCATCAACGCCCTGGTGAAATAGCTCAGATGTTCTGATGGGTCTAAATATCGCATGAAATTAACTATAATTCAGCGAAACGCCAGCTATTACGCCTTAATGCCCTCTCAATGCCTTAACACCCTATCTTAACGCTCTATCTTAACGCCCTAACGCCCGTTTCATTGCCTTAATGTCCTATCTTAATGCCTTAACGCCTTATCTTAATGTCTTAATGCTCTAACGATGCCGTCACTTCCGCCAATGACGTCACTTCCAGCGATGACGTCACTGCTGACGATATAGGGTCCAAGCGGCACTCCCAGGTGAGAGCATATGCGTGCGATGACATCACTTCCATCCAAGGTCAGGACCAATGGTCAAAACATGTGCGTGTGATTAGACGGCTGCTTAAGGGCATTAAGACGTTAAGCTAGGACCTTCAGATAAGGCGTCAAAACGTTAAGATATGGCATTAAGGCATTGAGACAGACCTTAGTGAGAAGTCCATAGTTTCGGATTATTGGGTTCCCTCAAAAATTTTAATACAGCAGAGCGCCCCGGTCTGACTACATGCTAATGATCCTTCCGTTTTTGGTAACCAGTATTTATAGTACCAAGGTTCTAGGCACTACCATTCCTTCAAAATGACATATGCGGATGGGTGGCTCGGTTGAGCTATATGGCGGGTCGGGCCACGAAGTCAACCTTTGTCAGCCTCAGTTTCGTACGCTTTTCAGGTGTTTAAAAATAGGGGTATGTTACATATGGGATATGTGACAAACACGGCATGGTCGACCCCATATTTGGAATAACTTTTTTATCTCGCCTTGAGACGGGGAACACTGGGAAGAAATCTTATTGAAATCGATTGTCAAGATTTTTCCAGGAAATGAACGAAATATTGCGTATTTTGGGTCATTTCAATAGATTTTCCAGAAAATATGGAGTATGTTCCGAGGAAAGAAAATTTATCCTGGGTTAAATTTGCATTACAACACATATAAGGGAAGTGGGGAGAGATGCCGACATACTGACAGAGCCACATGACTTCACAGTATAGTCTTCAGGTTAACCTATTCTAAAGCACATACCAAGAATCTAACTATTCGTGATATGTGTTGTATCTCAGGTACGCTTTTATTGTACCTGTTCATGTGGCAACTTGGATGATATGACCACACGGCCCCTAGCACCGGCATAAGCGGTATTAGACTGACATAACTGGCTTGTATGCTGAATTAATAGTATGAGCATTCCCATGAAGAAAATATATACTTTTATAGAAATTTTCTGGATGGCTTGGCAACTCAGAAAGGTAGAAGGGCTATACCAAGTGTCTATTTGCAGCAACGAGGGGTCTACTGTGGACTGCACCCTTAAGGCGTTGAGACAGAACGTTAAGGCATTGAGATGAGCGTTAAGGCGTAACTGCAGGCGTTGATGGGCGTCACTGCATTTCGATGAGTGTTGATTCCCTGGGATAGCTAGACCCATCAGAGCTTCTGAGCTATTTTACCAGGGCGTTGAAGCGTTAAGCTAGGCGTTGGCGGGCGTTAGTGGCAAAAAAAGCAAGCATATCCCAAAAGCATGCACATTCGACGTGCAACCATCAAGATGGCTTATGCTTGCTCTGAGTGCGAAGGTGTGTCCAGCAGACACTACGGTATGATGCGACACCGGAAGAATATACATGGGTATATACGAGGTACAAGAAATCGATGCAGATTCTGAGAATTACAACGCATATAAGGGAAGTGGGTATAGGTGCCGACATACTGACAGAGTCACATGACTTCACAGTATAGTCTTCTGGTTAACCTATTCTAAAGCACATACCAACTGATTCTGAGAGTCCGCCGACTGATACCGAAAAAAGGATTGCTGAGAAATGTATCTACTGATATGGAGAGCTTGACCTCAGATAGTCGGGCTACGTCCCAGGGAAGCCTGAATGAAGAAGAACCTGCCTTTTGGGATCGTATTGTGCATGAGGCTAATAATACTCATGCCGAGTCGATCGACAACGCCGGACAGCGCGGCTGAGTTACTAAGGTTACGTCCGAGAATCCACCGTATTCTCGGGTCTGAATGTTAGGTGTCGACGAATACTTTCCTGTAGGGTCATATGGTTGCTTTTTAGTCGCTAGACGTCAATTTTTCCCACCTCTTGTATATCGCTCCAATTTATTACCTGTATATGGTAGGATTCTGCTGGTGGACTCTTAGTCCCCAAAGCCCGCCCTCTGTACATGTCACTCGACAAATATATGTAGGTTTATTGTTTCGGTGGGAAATTTAAGCCGTATGACGTGGGAGTTTAGTTTTTCTAGGTTCCTTGCATTTACCAGGTTACCCCATGTTAAGGCGTTTACTCCATCAGGCGTCCATGATGCTCATCCATTAACATCATATGAGTTGTTTGAGCTGATCTGTCATCACAACTCCCGAGCTAGCGTATCTAATTCCGCTTAAGCCGGTGCTAGGGGTCGTGTGGATACTTCATAGTCTCCACATGAACAGCTGCAAAAAAGCACGGCTGAGATACTAAGGCTACGTCCGAGAATCAACCGTATTCTCGGGTGTGAATGTTAGGTGTCGACGAATATATTCCTGTAGAGTCCTATGGTTGCTTTTTAGTCGCCAGACGTCAATTTTTCCCACCTCTTGCACATCGCTCCAGGATAACATACAACAGGCTTACATCCAAATGCGACCCTGTATCAGGAAAACAGCCATGGCGATATATGAAAAGTACAGCCTGATACCGCTTGAAATGAAAGCGTCACTTGGAAAAGAATATGGGGTTACCGCCCACTGAGGCCCTGCAAAATGCGCTCAAAATGTGAATAAGCTTTTCCAGGACATGTTACCGTTACAGTATCCTGAACTGTCCGACAACGTTTAGGTATACGTCTAACGGACAAGAGTGAACATGGCCGATGGTTGATACAACACAAAATGGTGGTTTCTCATAGGACAAGCATAGCCAGGAATACATCTAATGGGCAAGAACGGATGTGACAGATTGATCACCGAATGACGGCTTCTGATTGAACAGGAGCATCCTTTAATTGTAAACATACTCAATGCGGCTCCCCAGCATGGTGTAACATTGGAGAGAATAAACTATACGAAAACTTGTGAACGTGTTGATCTTTCGTTCTCTCATATGTCTGCATCAGAGCGTCAGGGCGGTGGGATGGGCGTTAAAGTGTTACGATTGGGCGTTAGGGCTTAACATGGGCTTTAAGATAGGCGTTAAGACGTTAAGATAGGCGTTAAGGCGTGTGGGGATCCCCTCCTCTCGTTGCATGTATTGCTATGTATATAACAATATTAAAGTGCCTGTGGCATAGTCAGCACCTCAGAACCCCCCCTACTCCTGGTGCCCAGGCGCTTGCACCACAGCGCATATGCTCCTGGCTCTGCTCACACGGAGGTGCTTCAATATGATACCTCACACGACCTACCTGGACCACGTAGGTTCATCTCGCCACCAAAACCTTCCTTTTTTATACTGCTCAGGCGCGGATGGAAGGCACTTCCACTGCGCACCTGTCAAGTCGGACTCTACGAGTGCATCAATAAGACACACCATAAGACCAATTCGGAACAATATTGGTCCATTTCGACCCCAAAACGTCCACTCAAATGCCTTTTTCCCACTGTTCTTTGTCTGTGCATGCGCAAATGGACGACAGTTCCACGACACACCATTCTAGTCGGACGCTCCCCTACGAGTGCTTCAACATGACACCCCATACGACCCATTCGGACTACGGATGGCCCATCTCTACTCCAAAACGTCCACTTTAATGCCCCTTTTCCACAAGTCTCTGTCCACAAGTCCTGCGCATGCGCAGATGGATGGCAGTCCCACGACACACCCATCCTCCCCACAGCGCATGCTCCATTTCGCAGGCTCATTTATCACCCACCACTCAATAGCGGAAGTTGACCTTTACTACGTTGCTATGACGTATAGAAAACCCACGTATACGTACGCTTCAGTTTGAATCCGGCCGAACAACTCCTTCAGTTTTGCACATGAGCGATCTCCAGATAACTCTTTATAACGCTAGGTCAACAGAGCTATTATGCAGACTTGAAAAGTAATCGAAATGTTCGGCAAACATCTATTTTACTATATATGATGTCACTTCCGGCGATGTGCATCCGTTCCAAAAATCTGACTGGTGTGGTGGCTGGGGTTTTATTGAGGTGCAAATAAAAATGACCCCAATATATAGAGTCACGGAGTCTCCGCTCTCAATTTTTTGTCGCCCCGGAGATGGGAACAACAAAAAATAGTGACGTGTCAGTGTGATTGTGACGTTGTATTATGACGTCACGAAATCATGACGTTCAGAACGCATTTGCGTACACTTCGCCATGCATAAGATGGCTTGCGAATCGTGTGTCTCCATTATCGCGGAGCGATATCCGGTATTTTATCGGATTCTGTTCGACCTTCATCCGGCGGAGAACAGACTGGAGAAATCTGATAAATTACAGGTTTTCATACCACTTCGGAAACAGATATTGCCTGGGCTTACAAAACATATAGGTATGAATAACATTCGTATCATCCAAGAGGTGTGGTAGCAACCTCCCCACAGCGCATGCTCCATTTCGCAGGCTCCAATAACATCCCTGCCTCCAATAGCGGAAGTTGACCTTTACTACGTTGCTATGACGTATAGAGGAAACCAACCAACGCACGGTTCAGTTTGAATCCGACCAAACGACTCCTTTAGTGTTGCACATGAGCGAACTACTTTTCATATGCTCTGTCCAGATAAACAGGGAAAATTATCTCCAGATAATTCTTTTTAACGCTAGATCAACGGAGGTATTATGCAGACTTGAAAAGTAATCAAAATTTTCGTTAAACATCTATTTTACTATATATGATGTCACTTCCGGCGATGTGCGCGAAGGCCCCGAATCCGGTCCAAAAATCTGACTGGTGGCTGGGGTGTTATTAGACCCCCAGCGAGGTGGTTGGTGTGGTAGATCTGTAATTTTGAACAAGTAGGACATCACATGACTTGAAAATGGCGAGTTACGTTGGGGTTACGTCGGTAGACTTTAGCTGATTGGCTGACGAAGTCACGTGGTATTGATTTCTGGAAATTCCCTCTTGCAGTTGCCGAAAGTAGGTTGAACATGGATATACATGATCCCAGGGTCAGTCTTACCGCGTATAGATGACCCAGATGGTTACAGGTTGGTTCAGAACGCAATGACATGCCGCTGATGTGCTTCTTGGCTGCGTTACAACTTGCGCAAATGACCGTTTTGGATACTGACGAGTCACCTTAGCTTCTAAAATCCAAGTAACACAAACGAGAACTTCTCTGATATTACATATTTTTAGTTTACAATTTAGGGTGCACTCCCCACTTGCCACGGTTTCGTACAAATTGCCTAATTTTATAATAAGGAAGGTCGCCCGATTTTGACAGCATGGTAATTCTTCTTACCTTTCTATTAGCTGATATCTATAGTATCACCCTGCTGGACGTAACCATTTCTCCAAACGAGGATATAACAATTGCTTGTTGATCGCACTCACTCACCACTACAGAGTTAATCGTGTCCGGAATTGAATATCTGGCGGGCCAAAATCCGTACTTTTTCGGGAAGCGAAAATGATGATTCCTTTATGGCGATAAAATTTTACAAAAAACGAGTAGGTCGACCCCCTGTTTTTTTCGCCATTTTAAAT
This sequence comes from Hanleya hanleyi, assembly GCA_036873755.1. Taxonomy (NCBI): domain Eukaryota; kingdom Metazoa; phylum Mollusca; class Polyplacophora; order Lepidopleurida; family Hanleyidae; genus Hanleya; species Hanleya hanleyi. Next base: position 73,807 of record JAVTVY010021003.1, read on the forward strand.
TGTCCTTTGGACGGGAAACACTTTAACATACATAAAAACAAAATCATTTCGTACGTTTTCTCTGGGTTGCACGTAGAATTTGACACATTTTCATATATTTTATGGAGTTTTTCAGAAAAGTTGAAGAAGGTTTAAAGAGGATTGTACGTATTTTCTATTCAATTTCAATAGCTCACAAGTCTTCTGAAATAATGGCACGGATGTGCTCATTTAGAAAATATATATTTTACATCTATTTATGACCGAAGATCCGAACCCATGCCTGCTTTTAGCCGCATATCATTTAGGTGTGGAATGCACCCTTAAGATGTTCAAAATTTCACCTACATAACACAAGGAAATCACATGTCTGACTGACGGCAAACTGTATTTATCTTTTAACCCTACCTGGCCGGGGGAGCCTACCAAACTTTCTGCGCTATCTCCGGAACGACAAAAATGGAGAGCTGAAACTCCGTGACTTTATAGTTTATCATATTGGGGTCATTTTGAGCCTATTTGCATAACCTCCCGAGCAGAGGATCATGGGTCACGTGGGGTCCCAGAAAATTGATGTTTTTGTCACATTTCTTCAAAATTTCTGCTCTTTCGCGATGAAAAGTGGTCAAACACTATTATATTTCACATAACATTATTATTTGCTAATTTATCGTGCAGTTTTTGCGGAGAAATTGCATAAATAAAAATTCGGAAAATCTGACTGAAAAATCGACCAAAAAATGCCCTTTGCGGCCATCTTGGATTTTTTTACATTTTTTGGTAGAGCTTGACCAAAGGGTATAGTGTGGTAAGTTTCAGCCCCCTAGCTCAAGGGGTAAGAAAAATAATTAGGGGGGAGGCATTTCGGCCCCTCCCCCCCCTCCCGAAATGGCCCCCCCAGGCCACAACAGGTCCCAAAAAGCCCAGGCCAGATAGGGTTAAGGAAACATACATCTGTTTATGCAGCAACATAAGTCAAAGACCACAAGCGATAGTGCTTGCTAATCAAATAGAAGTAATATTGCGGGAAAATATGGGGAGGGTTTGGGCTTCCCCCAACAATTTGCATCAGAACGCAGCGTTTTGCGTCTGAAAATTCTCTTTTTTTCATTATACGGTACCGAATTACATCTAGTTTTAAAAAGTAAACAGGCCCATGCAGTTCCAAACATGAGAATCGGGACTGGGTTTTGGATCTAACAACAAATCGAAAAGATACTGTCAAAATGCACCAGAAACTACCATCATACATCTGAACTTAAAAACAAAATAAAAAATTTCAAAAACCTTTCTTCGTGTTTACTTCATTCTGAAAACAGAGTTATTAAATGTAGGAAATAAGCTGTCAAAATGCTCCAGAACGCGCATTAAAAAATTTCCGGGAACCTCAACATAAAAAAAAAAAATTCTAGTGATAACTGAGTGACGATTTTCTATCTTATTCATCGAAAAGTGACTATAACGCATCTCTAGCCGTCCAGAAACCTTTTGGCGGTCCCTGGACCCTCGCATGAAGTGCTGGCATATAACCTTCCCAACTGAAAAATGTTTCCGTCCTGTGAATTAATAAAGTTGACACCTGATGACGTTTCATCCCTCTTTTATCCCATGATGCAATTCACATCCATAACAATTAACTGGATGGTGGGGTCATAATACAATTCAATTACCATGCCACCTCCCGCAGAGGCTGCTTACCGCTGTTAATTGGTCAATTATGTTGACTTGTGGAAAGGGAGGAGGTCGAAGGCGTGAGGAAAAGCTTCTATTCTTCACGACCTCGACCCCGGCACCCCCAAATCAACATAACTGACCAATTAACAACGGTGACGAGCCTCTGTGCCACCGCACTCACGTAACGCGACATCAATTTAATTCACAACGCGAGGTTCCTGGATTGTCACAACCAGAAGAAAGCTTTGTGCCGGGTTACAAATAACATAATAGACTTCACTCCTTGTGGCATATGTACTGTGCGTTGAAAATTAAATTAGTGTCTTGTTACATAAGCGATGCTAGATTTCAGGATAACTGATCATGATGCACCGGTATGGATGCACAAATTATCACGTGATTGAAAGAGGGATAAAACGTCATCAGAGTAGAGGTCTATTGAGCACAATATATACATGTACCGGTGTGAAGGCTTAGAATGTCCGGTGGCTAAGAAAGTAAAATAAGTGTCCGTCCTCAATTCCTGTAGAAAAATGACACTCTCATAGCCAGGGCATGAACTGTCACACCGGTACGTCAGTACAACATTTGGTGGGCTTGTGCATGTGAATATTCCGTCCCTGGATTTGATACTGCAGAGTACCGGTATCGCATATCGGAGAAACGCGGAACGATGTAAGGGAGAAAACTTTTGAAGAATACTTTCGACTTTGCCGGTGAGAGTGACTCCCCCTGATTTACATGCTGTAAAAGTTAGTATGGTACTTGTTCAACATCAATCTTACCACCCCGCCCGCTCAATTACATAGTTGAACCACCCCTCCCGCTCAGTTACATAGTTGAACCTAGATTAAATACGGAACCTTGAGGGAGTGTGTCAGATATACTCCTACATTTATCCATGCAATATGTTAAAAAGGCTTCTGATGTGAAAGAGAGCTTCTTCAGTGTACAGGCTTTATGAACACAGGTAAACTGGCAGGTGCGACCAATTACTATGAGACATTCATTATCCATTATGTGATCAATGCACTATTGACTCATTTTAAACTAAGCATCTTTTTATATCGATGTCTGCTCCATGTTACGGTGGGTTGAAATAGCATATTCTTTCGAACAATACCGTGTATGTAGGTGATGACTTTGGAGAACAATTCAGACAAAAAAGATACGGCGCATATGAGCTACCGTGCAAATCGAAAAAAAGTGCGTTTTCACTGAGTTGGAAAAAATGTCGTCAAGAAACTAATTTGGATGACCGTGGCATCACAGAAATGCATGGGTCATGTGGGCGGTGTAAAAGGAGAGTTAAGGAGAGTTAATACATGCACATTGGAGTATTGTAACCATGTGTGTACGTAAGTAGTATATAAAGAGTAAAACGGGTTAATAGCGCCTCACTGCGCATGCGCAGAACAAAAAATGGGGCGGTTTTTGGGGTGTATTGGGGCGTGATCAGGCGAAATGGGGCGTGGCCTGAGTGCACAGGGTGAGTGGGTGGGTTCAAAATGGCGGCTACTTACAGTCCGCCATTTTGACCCCACCCACACACCAACAGGGTGAGTGGGTGGGTTCAAAATGGCGGCTACTTACAGTCCGCCATTTTGAACCCACCCACACACCAAAGGTCAATGAGTGCATATTTCCGGCAGAAAAAAAAAAAAGTTCCGGCAAAAAAAAAAAAAAAAAAAAAATGTATTCATGCGCGGTGATGCGGTTTGGCCGTGGTTTTGGCGGTGATTCGGTCTCGGGAAAAAGCTTCCGCGGAGAAAAGTAGTCCCTAGATAAAATGGTCCGATTGGGTCGAGTGAGGTATCAAAGTGAAGCTTATGTGAAGGGGCATCTAATGGGCTGGGTGTGGGGTTGAACTATTGGCCTTCTGCGCATGCGCGGTGGCCGAAGGGTATGAAAATAGCCGTGTTGGAGCTAGGGAAGCCCCTAAGGGTCCGATGGGGTCGAGTGAGGCATCAAAGTGAAGCTTATGTGAAGGGGCATCTAATGGGCTGGGTGTGGGGTTGAACTATCGGCATTCTGCGCATGCGCGGTGGCCGAAGGGTATGAAAATAGACGTTTTGGAGCCAGGGGAGCCCCTAATGGTCCAATCGGGTCGAGTGAGGTATCAAAGTGAAGCATTCGTGAAGGGGCATCTGATGGGCTGGATATGGGGCTGAACTATCGGCATTCTGCGCATGCGCGGTGGCCCAAGGGTATGAAAATAGCCGTGTTGGGAGCTAGGGGAGCCCCTAATGGACCAATGGGGTCGAGTGAGGTATCGATGTGAAGCATTCGTGAAGGGGCATCTGATGGGCCGGGTGTGGGGTTGAATTAGGGTCATTCTGCGCATGCGCGGTGGCCCAAGGGTATGGAAATAGACGTGTTGGAGCTAGGGGAGCCCCTAATGGACCAATGGGGTCGAGTAAGGTATCAAAGTGAAGCTTATGTGAAGGGGCATCTGATGGACTGGGTGTGGGGTTGAAATATCGGCATTCTGCGCATGCGCGGTGGTCGAAGGGTATGAAAATAGCCTTTTTGGAGCTAGGGGAGCCCCTAGTGGACCGATGGGGTCGAGTGAGGTATCAAAGTGCAGCATTCATGAAGGGGCATCTGATGGACTGGGTGTGGGGTTGAAATATCGGCATTCTGCGCATGCGCGGTGGCATGTAGCGAAAGTGGACATTTTCGGGCGGTACATGAAGGTATTTGGGATCGAGATGGGCTATTCACGGTTCGAATGCGTCCTGGAAGGTGTCATCTTGTAGTTCTCGGGGTGTACATTCCGATTTGAGGGATGTTCGCGTCATCTGTGTCGTCATCGGTGACGTCATCGGTACGAGTAGTAGCGAAAGTGGACATTTTCGGGCAGTACATAAAGGTATTTGGGTCGAGATGGGCTATTCACGGTTCGAATGCGTCCTGGAAGGTGTCATCTTGTAGTTCTCGGGGTGTACATCCCGATTTGAGGGATGTCCGCGTCATCTGTGACGTCATTGATGACGTCATCGGTACGAGTAGTAGCGAAAGTGGACATTTTGTGGGTGCGTGGGGGTGAGTTTGGTGTAGAGATGGACCATCCTTAGTCCGAATGCGTCGTGTGAGGGGTCATTTTGTAGCTCTCGGAGTGTACAATCCGAATTGAGGCATGTCCGAAGCATCTGTGACGTCATCGATGACGTCATCAGTAGGAGTATTAGCGAAAGTGAGCCTTTTGGGGCAGTGCAGGAAGGTATTTGGTGTAGAGATGGACCATCCGCGTTGCGAATGCGTCATGTGGGGTGTCATGTTGTAGCTCTCGGAGCATAGACCCTGATTTCAGGGATATTTACAGCATCTGTGACGTCATTAGTGACGTCATTAGTACAAGTTGTAGCGAAAGTGGGCATTTTTTAGCAGTGAAGGATGTTATTTGGCCTTTTGGGGCAGTGCAGGAAGGTATTTGGTGTAAGAGATGGACCATCCGCGTTTGGGAATGCGTCATGGGATGTGTCATGTTGTAGCTCTGGAGTATACACCCCGATTTCACAGGGATATTTACAGCATCTGTGACGTCATCGATGACGTCATTAGTACAATTTGTACAGCGAAAGTGGGCCTTTTGAAGGTGTTTGGGGTAGAGATGGACCGCTATGGATCCGGAGAATGGGTCGTGGAGGGTGTCAAAGTGAAGCTTGTGTGGGGTAGAGTCAGAATGGCGTGTTTTTGAATGCAAGTCGCGTCAATCTGCGCAGGCGCAGTTGGTTGTAGTAAAGTAAAGTGGACATTTTCGGGCAGTACATGAAGGTATTTGGGTCGAGATGGGCTATTCACGGTTCGAATGCGTCCAGGAAGGTGTCATCTTGTAGTTCTCGGGGTGTACATTCCGATTTGAAGGGTGTCCGCGTCATCTGTGACGTCATCGGTGACGTCATCGGTACGAGTAGTAGCGAAAGTGGACATTTTCGAGCAGTACATGAAGGTATTTGGGATCGAGATGGGCTATTCACGGTTCGAATGCGTCCTCGAAGGTGTCATCTTGTAGTTCTCGGGGTGTACATTCCGATTTGCGGGCTGTTCGCGTCATCTGTGACGTCA